>BMAO01016492.1:0-23379 GCA_019973975.1 Trichonephila clavata | reverse complement strand
AATAAGGAAATGGGAAATTTAATGAATTATTCGAAGAAGGGCAAAGTAATTTTTTCCCCTTCGAACATACTGTATTTTCGAGTACAATAAATTTAATTATGAAAGCCTAGCTTCAAAATAAGGATCCTGAGTTGAGGACGTGGACCCGTGAAGGAGTGTTTTACTTTTAATTATTTTACAATAATTCATGAAGGGCGTCGAATTTTCAAAAAAATATAAAAGTTTTATTTTATTACTTTGAAATATTATTCTTATTAGTGTCTTCTCTTGATCATTGTTCAATCTTCTGAGATCTGTTGCTTTTGAATATGGTACTAATAAACAAAAACCCCTGCCCCAAAATACCAACACACTTCACAAATCAATACCAGCTTAATTTGCAGTTATACCTCGGAATCTAATAACTACCTTCCCTATTTTCCTCGTTAGTGAAGTGTCGTTGTTGATTTAAACGAATTCTTTTTTTAAAAAAATCCTGTAATAAAGGAGAACATTCTACATGGACATCATTCTAATGAAGCAAATTGAAAACGCAGGTGTTTAAAATACAAACCAGTAAAGAGGAAGGTAAATAAAGGATATATTTTTTAAATATAATGCAACAAAAGAAATAAAATCAAATATAAAATACATAAATCCTACACTGTAGTAGATAATATAGAAATTTATTTCAAATTATTTTTCATTATTCAATAATGTTTATAATGGTTTGTGATAATCTTTATGTAGGGTTCCAAAGTTTACAAACCGTTTGGAATAGAAATTGTCTTTGAATTCAGCATTATTTAGTTATTGCACATTAAAGGATGCTGCACAAATAATTTCCAGTGCCAAGAGAAATCGTGTTTTACAGGAGTTCAAAAATAAGCATTGGGAATTAAAAAAAGAAAGAAAGAAACATGAATATTTAACCCACCAATCGAGAATTGGAGGAAATTAAATTGAGCAAAGACACCCCATCACACATTTATTTCTATATCAAAACTATTTTATTCAATAAGTTTTCAGAGGAAAATAAAAATGTCTCTCTCTCTTTCTCCGATTTGTTTAGTCTTCGGTTTCTAATTTCCATGGGTTTTAATTGAGCAGGGAGAGAGAGAGAGAGAGAGAGAGAGTGACATCGTTTCTTAAACAGATATTCGTCTGATGTATCTTTTTGAAAAAACACTCTCAGAAGCGACATTTTTCCAAACTTTAAGGTGTATGAACAAAAGCAGAAGTAAAAATTTCCTTTTTTTTTGTCTATGCTGGCGCAAGATCGCTCGCTTTCCATTGATTGCTTATTACACAATGAGTATAATCACAATTTTTTTATTTTCACAATAAATCAGGATTTCGAAGGGAGGGGGTTAGACATGTTTCTCTTTATTTTAGAAGAAGCATATTGTATTTTTTTATGTAATTGCAAAAGGAATGTTTCTGAAATCAAGACATGATACTTATAGAACAACAAAAGAGCTTCTTCATATTCCATGTCAGCCTTCGAACAAAGCTTTTTAAGACTCGATCAGTGAAGTGACTGAAATATATAAATGGTAAATACGTATTTCTAATTGTCAGTTCCAGGCATCAGCTGGAATGAAAATAGAAACTGTATTAATATATGGCAAACCACAATCTACATGTATTTCTCTCTATTGAGCGCACATCATTGAACGCACCTTTTCGGTTGCATCCACTCAAATTTGAATTTTATATAAGCTTATGCTAAAGTTTTTGAATTTAATTCTTTAGTATTACGCGAAAAAGTTATTACTTGAAATAGTTTATCTCAATAGATATTTCAGTTTATAATCTTAAAATTGTGGGATGTTTTTTTATGGTTCTGATTCAAGAGATCTCAAATTTAATGCAACAATATTTGCTGAAAGCACTAGTTACATTCCTTGACTCACATTTAGTTATTGCACAAAAAATTAAATGAATTTAATTATGGGAATTGGTAGCAAATGGAATCATTACAACCAATTATACCTCATTTGAATTCATAAGGACAAAATAAAGATTTTTTTTAAGAATCTAAACGATATAATCAAATATAATATAACTTTATATATCTTATACGGAATGTCACGTAACAAAATTTCCAGAACTAATCAGCCCTCATGTTTCTTGGGAAATAACAATATCAGATAGAAATGTTAATCTGAAATTGTTATTTCCCAAGAAACATGCAAACGAAATGAAACAGAACTTCTTTTGTGCTTCATCCAAATGCTATACGCCTCAAAATAAGTATTCAACTTCATTTTTTTGTTAGTTATTTTCATCAAAATAATACACAGGTATTCTGCTGAATCGTAAATTAAGAAGACCTGGGAATAATCTCTTTCTAAGAATTTCAGCGATTGCTTTGTTCTTTAAATAATAGAATCAGGTGGGGTGAATTTTCAAGGAATTATTTCTTTCTTTTCTATTTGACTTCAAAACGAATTGGAAGTGCAATATGCAAAATCCTCTCAAGAGAATACTTTATTAGTGTGATTTTTAATATATTCATTCATAAATTATTTAAATTAATTTTTTTCATTAATTGGTTTATTGTAGATAGAAGCAGAAAAGAAATAATCTGCATGCTTGCTCAAATGTTCCGACCAATATACGAAAAAATTCTACAGTTTTAAAAAATAACATAAGATTTGTAAATAACGTCCCCCATGTTATTAAAATGAGTAAGAAAATAATACAACACTAAATGTAAAAATTCCCTCTCCACAGGCATGGATATCAAATCCCGGGCAGGGCAAGGTCGACTCAGCCTTTCATCCTTCAGTGGGTTAATAAATTAGTACCAAGCTTGCTTGGGAACTAAACACTGGGGCTTTCGCGTCAGGCTGACCACTTGACAGCAACATCTGCACATGCACCTAGCACCTAAGGTTGCGTATACTGAGATAGGCCACAGTAGGCCTTAACCCTCATGGGCTGTTGCTCCACTGAGATTAGTTCAGTTTAGTAAATATAAAATTATGACGATTAAGTTACCCTATTTGTTTTACAGTTTTTAAGAATTTTTAAAAATTTGATCCATTACCAATATTAGCATTTTTTACGTCGCTATTTATATTTTTCTGGTTTTATATAAACAAATTTAATGACCTCTTTACATTTTTCCCTATTTCCTACCTTTGATTTTCAAATCTTGAAAAATAAATTAAGGCATAAAACAATCTTGAGTTGTGCACACAGTGCGCTTTCATCACAAGCCGAGTCGTAAAATGGATAAAATATTCCGAAGAAGATGGCACTGGTTAAAATAATTGGGAATTAATTAGAAGGAAGGCCTTCCTTTTTTTTACATGCTCAACAAAATGGTTTAGATCAGTTGTACTCAACCATTTTTTCTCCCCGACTACACACACATGACAGACATATCCGACAGGCCGCCAAAGGGGATTAATGGGGGGGGGCGTTATAAGACCAAGGCAATAGAAAAAAATTAAAAATGCAAAATAATTGAACAAAATATTGAAATGATAGTCGGCTTCAATTTTACCCTACATTAACCTGATACTATACTAACCGTTACCTGCATGGTGCTCAAAGCTACGGATAATGACAGGCGTGCATTCAGGTCTTTGCCGCCGTGAGTGTCGTGGGCTTCTACCTGACATCGTCAGACAGGGTGCATTAGTAACAACAACAGCAACATTACCACTCTATAAAACACATACACACACACACAAATTGGCTTTGAGCATTTTTATTAAGTTATGGGGTAGCTTCGAATTCCATTCATCCATGATCACGCCCCTGTGTTTACATTCTACTTTCATACAAAGCTGTCGTGTACTTTTTTTTCTTTTTCTTTTGACAAAATCTCATGTATTATAATTTTTTCTAATAAGTTTTAACTGTTAAAAAATAAATATTATTTGCTTTCCATTCATTAGTTGTTTATAATCCTAAAGAGTCATACGTCAATAGAACTTCTATCCCTAAGCAAGTTCATCAAAAGTTTTCCTATATCGTAAGGATTCCGAAAAATGATTTTTTAATAAGATGCCATTACTAAAAAAATAGTGATAAGGAACAGGTTAAATTTGGGCATCAGAAAATCACCAATAAAGAAGAAATGGTTATTTTCGTTTGGTTCATCATTTTGAAACAAATCATTTTCCATACAATATGCACTAAAAATTGTAGAATACTCGCATTACGACTGAACGCGTTTTTTCTAAGGCAAATAAGTGTGGCCTCAGAAAAATCACAACAAAGTGTTGATACTGAAAGTCATTTTATTTACGAAATATAATTTAACAAACTCTTGTGAAAAATTTCATGACTTCTTAAGCAACGACAGCAATCCCCAATAAAAAAATCCACTTAAATGAGAAATATACCAAAAAATAAAAAAAGTGCTATAGAATATTATGTATTTTATTCTTTGTACAGGAACTATCCATACTTTTTTGTAATGTATTTTAACTGTAAAGTGTGTTTCTGTTGAAATTTAAAAAGTGGATTACATTTCAATTTATGCATTCTATGAAAATTTTTGTTTCTCCATACGGAACAAATTTTTAATCAAGAATACCTCCCCCTCCCCTGGTCAATGGAGTTCCGTTTTACCAATGTTAAAATCTGATATCCAATAAGAGTATCTATTTTTAACCTTCACCACATTTAACCTAAATAATAAGGAAATGGAAATTTGAGGAATTATTCGGAGAAGAATAGATAATTTTTTTTCTTCGAATAATGAATATTCGATATCAATATAAACTAATTAAGGAAGCTTAGCTCTATTATAACGATCCCGATTTGAGGACGTGGATGTGTGAATGGCTATTTTACTTCAAATTATTTTACATTAATTCCAAAAAAAAAAGTACGTTTTGTAAAAAAAACCAAAAAAACTTAGAATAATTATTTTAAAAATATTTTTCTATTACAAATGTTTTCCCTAGACTGTAATTCAATCTTCTGAGATCCATTACTCTGCCAATATATTAATCCGCTTCTCGTATCTAGATAACTGTCAACCGTATGTTATAGGTCTCGAAATTAATAACTTTTGTCTCCATTTTCCTCGTCAGTGAAATGTGGTTGTTAATTTAAAAATGAACATAAAACCTACACTGTAGTAGATTCTTTATGGAAAATAAAATCATTCAAATCCGTTCCTTTTTTTCCTTGCATCTTAAAAACCACAAGTTCGAAATTTGTTTCATAATTATTCTTGAATATTCAATAGTATTTTATTTTTAATGGTTATGCTAATATTTTTGCACGGGTTCCAAAATTTACAAGCCATTTTCAATACAATTAGTCTTTGAAATTCAGCGTTACTAAATATTTATAAAGACGCTGACTAAATAAATTCTACTGTCTATGAGAAATCGTATTTTATACAGTTATTGGTCAGTCTTTGCCCCGCCCACCAACGGATCAGAATTTTGCTTTCAATTTCAATGTTTGCGCTGATTTTGAATTTAATTTTCAAGCATTTAATGCATTCTTTTATTTCCAAATTTTATAATTTTTAATATTCTACTTTAAGTATATTTTACTTCTTAAATATTTTAATTTAACAAAGGGCAAGAGTCCATAACATTACAGTCATTCAAAACCCCAACGAAGCTGGGATAAAACACGAAAGAGCTAGGCAATCTGGTCATCCCTTCCCCCTCTCCAGCGACTATTTTCCCAGTCCAAATATGAGCACGGAAAATAAAAAAGAAAGAAAAAAAATCGAAGATCGAAAAGGGAAAAAAATTAAGCAGGGGCAAAAAATATATATTTATATACCATCATTGATTTCTACATTGAAAGTATTTCATTCAATAATCATTCAAAAAAAAAATGTCACTCTTTCTCTAATCAAAATCATTTTGTTTTGTCTCCGATTTCTGAATTCCATGCCCTTTAATTTAGCAGTGACGTCATGACTTGAGCGCGCACACATTTAATACTACATGACTGGATCTCTAGAAACTTTTCAGTAGAAGTGATGACTAAAACATATTTTGTTGCTCCGAAATCAATAGCCAAAATATAAACTGTCTTTTGTGTAGAAGTATTATTTTACTCCTTTCATAAAGCTTGATTTAAAATTCCGTTCCCTGGAAAATCAACACTTCCCTCACTAAAACACAATTCTTGCAAGAAATAAAAGAAGAAGAAAAAAACATATTCAGCATTATTTTTAATCTTTTATTAAAAAAAAATTGCATTGTTTAATCGACATATCTTACTAATCCAGACAGTTTGGTCCGTATATTAATATTGAACTTTTCGTACTACATCGTTTTAAAGGGGTTATGCAAGTCGAAAAAAACCATTTATGTAGCTATTTTTTCAGGACTTTTTAACCAATAGACCATGTGTTTCTTCCTCGTGCGCTTAGCATAGAATCAACCTCAATAAAAAGTTTTTATATATACTTATACAGAATGCCACATAATAACACTTTCGGAACTAATCAGCCTCACAAAAATTGATATGAAATTATTATTTGCCAAGAAACATGCAAACGAAATGAAACAGAATCATCCAAATGTTATCCGCACCCCAAAAGAAAAAAATCAACTTCATTTTTCGTTTAATATTTTCACAAAAAAATATGGACAAGTATAAAAAGTGATCACAATTTAGAGAAACTGGGAATATGTGTGTTGAGCCGTTGCTTTGTTTTTGAAACCACAGAATCAGATGCATTTCCGATGAATTTCTTTCATTTCTGTTTGTGTGTAATTTCAAAACGAATTGGAAGCTCAAATATGTAAAATCCGCTCAAGATAATACTTACTGAATGTAATTTTTAATATTATATATTCATTCAAAAATTCATTAAATTAATTTGTATCATTAATTAGGGAATCGTAGAGAGAAACAGAAAATAAATATTTTTCATTCTTGCTCAAATGTTCGACGGATTCATAAAAAAATTCTACAGTAAAAAGTAATGCTCTGGCTTGTATATACCGCGTACCCCATGTTATAGAATAATTCAGAAAATAATACAACACTAAATGTAAAATTATGACGATGATGCTATCCTAATTGTTCCTATCCAGTGTTTAAGAATTTATTTTTAATTTTGATCCCTTGTCAATATTAGCAGTTCTTACGTCATTATTGTTATTTTTATTGTTTTATATAAATAAATTTAATAAACTCTTTATGTTTTCCTTCTTTCTACCTCCCTTAGATTTAAAAATAAGGCATGTAATTCATATCTTGAAAAATAAATTACAAGTAAAGCATAAAAAACAATCTTGAGTAGAACTAACAGAGCGCTTTCATCACGCCGCTGATTAAAATAATTGGAATTTACTTCAATTGAATGTGTTTTATTTTTTCACTTCAGCAATAAAATGGTTTAGATACTCCAAAGAAAACAAAAGACTATCTAATGGATCAGAGTAGATCTCAATTGATTAATATTTGATTTGTAAGAAAAAAAATTACTTTGAATAAAGAGTTATCATTAGCAATCATTTGTAAACATAAATCATTAGTAACAAAGAATTTTCTTTAAAGATCTTAGTTACTGCTCTTAATTCTTGTACATATATTGTTCCTTTTTTGTAGCAAATTTGAAAAGTATTATTTTTATTTTCATTTTTTTAAGTAGTTATTCCGATTGTAACACGTTTTTGAAACCTTTTATTGGTATATAAATAAGATATTGTTAATCATTTGTCTCTAAAATTAGCCAAGGTTAATGGCACGTTATTTTGTTTCATTTTCATCTTTAGATAATAAACCTAACGCGAAAACAAAAGTACAGGTCTTTCTAGTCTGTCTACAAGAAATAAATAAAAAATGCACTTTAACGCAATTCAAAAGCCGGATAAAAATTTTTTTTCGAAGAGAAATGCCATAAAGACACACAATAAATAAATTTATAGAAATATCTTCAAAAAATGTTGCTTATTAACACCATTTTAGATAATTGCAAGAAAATATGAGGAAAATAAATCAATATTTTTAATAAAATCGTATTACCAAACGATAATTTAATTTTAGCTCGAAAGCTAATAAATCCACAATTCTTTCGCTTTAAAAACCATGCAATGCGAATAAAACGACAGAAATCCGAATTAGTTTATTAAAAATGAAGAAACAATTGAAAAAAGAAAAATCTTAACATCAAATTTACATGTACATTACAGCAAAAAGTACACCACAAAGTAATACATTTTTTCTTTTTACCATGATCGATTCTCAAAATCCCATCGGAAAACAAATATTAATATGAGCTGAAAAAAATCCATGATGTTTTTAATCGTCAAAAATGGTCGAGAATTTAAAATTTCAGAAACGTCTGCTCTTTTGATTCATTTTAAATAAATATGTGCAAACTCTTTTTAATCCAAAAATCTAGATTATTATTCCAAAGAAATGAATTAATTTTTTGCAAAATTTTCTTACTATGCAAAATATATCGAGATAGAAGGATATTTTCAACAACTTTTTTTTTCCATTCTAGGTAATAAAATGATAACGAATTTCCTATTCGGCTTAAAATAACTGTAACTAAATTCATTGCATTATTTTAAATTCATATTTAAAAACACGGTAATGCACATAAACTCATTCACATTTTTATGTTCATAGTTTAGTAGAGCGCGGCAGGAAAATTTCTTTTTGTGATCCAAAGGGAAAAAAAATTGTTGGACTAAAATCTTTATTATAAAACGTAAAAAAGAGTTTAAAAATATGAAATTTGAATACATACTACTGCGATCAGTGGAGCCGCGATTTTGTATTCTATTCCTTTTTGTGTTTCAGTTTGTAAATCCTAACTTTAAATACACATCTGCATATTTTAATAATATGATGCGAATTTATTTGAACAAGCTCTACTTTTGAACACGTGTGTGAAACGTTTTTAATTTATTAATCTATGCATATTTGTAAAGCTTTATTGGGAACTAAGCAGAATTTTTTCCAATTTATTCCTAGTTTTAGAATATTCATAAATGGAAAAGGGAACGTAATTTAAATGAATTTTTATCACTAACATTAATTAAAATTGAAAATAATATCTATGCTATTGTTTCAAATTCCGCGGAAAATCAGATAAAATCTCCAGGAGGACATAGTTTGCTCATCAGTAGTCAAGACAATAGAGAGATTTTATGATAAATTAACGATAAACCTTTAAAATCCAGTATGAAACGTTTCGCTTTTTCCCACACACACACACACACACACACACACACACACATATATATATATATATATATATATATATATATATATATATATATATATATATATATATATATATATATATATATATATATAAATAATAATTTTCAGTAATATAATCATTTTAAATACCTTTTAATTATCTGGTCCATCCCTTCAGGACCCGCATTTTAATAATAAATTAGCCAGCCGCCTAACGAGAATATTTTAAACTACATCTAGCTACCCACTCAGATCATGTGATTTGAGCCGCCTATAAATACCGAGATTCTTGGAGACCCTTCCTCTTTCGCTTCTGTATTTGTCTGCTTGAACATGTAGTCGGCTGCAGCTTGGTTTGTGTGTGTGTATTGTGTCGTCCTTTTCTTTCTTTATGCGTTCAATATGTATAATAAACAGATTTAAATAATCACAGGACTGCCTCATCAATCCCAGCCAAAGAAACCATCAACAATAGCGATCTCATATAAAGAAGTTCATTCCAACGGCCACGTCTATTTCATATATATATATATATATATATATATATATACAGGGTGTCCAGCCTTAATGTGACCCAGTAGCTAATTCCCGAACCGTTCGGTTTAGACATGTACTTCCAATTTGAAAATGTTTTAAAAAAGGTAAGGAATGTTTTTACGTGCTTTTCGAACCAAAAAGCCTATTTAGAAAAAAATTACAAAAAATAAATTTTTATACAGTCCTTAGGTCATATCACTTATATTTAGGAAAAGATGCAGTTCACACAAAAACAAAGTAAACACAAAAAGTTTCATTTTATTGCGATAAAAACTGGCCGAGTTATGGAATTTTGAAAATTGTATATTTCCTCAATTTTCCCGGCCGTTTTCAAGAAGCTAGTTAGGGCCAAAGTGAAACTAATTGGAACTCTGCCAGGAAACTTTCGCTCTTGCACGTCACTCTTACGAAAATCGTTTTTAAATTTAAAAGTACATAAATTACGTTAATAATACAATAATTGAGTCATAAGAAATATAATTTATTCTGTACGTGTCAAATATAGACAAAATAAAATATTTTGGACGAAGAAAACATTTCAAAAACAGTTCCAAAAAAAATAGGCTTATTTGCTGCGGTACTGATCATGGTGATTATTAAAAACCTGTTGTGTAGTCGCTAGCAATTGCGATATTACGAATTCTAGTACGGGAGAACGAGATGTATACAAATGAAGAATACTACGAAATGGTACTGTTGTATGTGCAGTGTAACCAAAATCAGAGAGAAGTGGCAAGACTTTATGCAATTAAATTTCCCAGTCTAAGACATCCTTCTTATTGTACAATTGCCCGTGCTGTTCAACGCTTGTATAAAACCGGGAGTTGTCCTAGACGTATTTTTTGTCTCGTGCCACACCTTCAAGCTTACAGATACCCGCTGAAGATGTTCTAGGATATGCCCTGGCTAATCCTGAAAGTAGTGTCCGGGATATTAGCAAGGCTTGTTCCTGCTCAAAATTGACGGTGTGGAACATATTATATACGTATGGTGCATATCCTTATCGTTCAGTCCTGGCGCAGGAACTAATGCCGGAGACCAGGAGCGTCGTTTTGATTTTTGCAATTTCGTGTTAAATACACTGGATGAAATCCAGATTTCTTTAATGAATCTTTGTGGTCGGATGAATGCCAGTTCTCGAGGCAAGGCACTATTAATAAGCTGAATACGCATTATTGGTCCCTCGAAAACCCAAATCTAATACGACCGAATCGCCACCAAGTGCATTGGTCGGTGAATGTGTGGTGCGGAATATGGAAGAGCACCAATGTATTTCGATGGACCTTTAACATCAGAATCATACACGGAAATTTTATCTGGACCATTAGCCGATTTTTTAGAAGATGAAGTTTCCTAAGTCCTCTGGATTTCTTTCTCTTGGGTTTCCTAGAAAGTAAACTGTACTAACGGGAATCCACGAGTAAATCCGATTTACTCAATCGAATCAGCATGGGATGCAGGTCCCTGACACCAACTATGTTGCAGAAGCTACAGGCTGAGGTTCTGACGCGGGTTCGATACTGCATTTCTGCGGAAGGCAGTCATTTTGAACATTATTTCAGTTAATTTGGTCATTCTGATATAATAAAGCCCCTGATTCATGATTGGCGCATCATTCTACATAATGCTATAATTTGAGCGGAAAATCCTGTATTCTTTTGCTGCTATTTGTTAAAATAAGTTGTTTTAATCTCTCTTTTTGGTACAAATTGTATTTCTTTAATTTAACTTTTATTGTTTGCCATACAGCAATACAAATTGTCAATCTATGATGTTTAAAACGATGTTTCAATATTACTATGATGTTTTTCTTTTGCTCTTTCTGTAGATAGTGAATTAATGTTATCTAAACTCAATGTATATACGGCCCCTTTTCTGAGCAATTCAGATGCTTCAATTTTATGTAGGTATAACTCGGTCAGTTTTTATCGTAATAAAAATGAAACTTTTTGTGTTTACTTTGTTTTTGTGAACTGCATCTTTTCCTAAATAAAAGTGATAGGACCTGGGGACCGTATAAAAATTTAATTTTTGTAATTTTTTTCTAAATAGGCTTTTTGGTTCGAAAAGCACGTAAAAACATTCCTTACCTTTTTTAAAACATTTTTTCAAATTGAAAGTACATGTCTAAACCGAAGGGTTCGGGAATTAGCTATTGGGTCACATTAAGGCTGGACACCCTGTATATATATATATCTATATATATAAAGGAGAAAAGCGACTCACTCACTGACTGACTGACTGATTGACTGACTGACTGACTGACTGACTGACTGACTGACTAATCACGATATCTCTGGAACTATTCAACCTACATACTTGAAATTTGGTAGACATGTTCCTTTCATAGAGTAGACATCAGCTAAGAACGGATTTTCCGAAATACGAAACGCAAGGGGCGTTACGGGGGTTAAGGGGCGTTATAAATAATTGTTTCCATGTTTAAACTACTCAATGTACAGTTTTGAAATTGGGTTAGCAGATTCCTTTCATACAGTAGAGATCCGCTACAAAATGAGTTTGGTGAAATACGTCCCCAAGTAGCGTTGCAGAGGCTTAGGGGGCGTTATAGATAATTATTTTCATTTTAAAACTATTTGACGCACTATCTTTAAATTTGATAAATAGATTCCTTTCGTAGAATAATGATCAGTTACAAAACGGGTTTTGTGAAAACAGACTTCTAAGTGGCGTTGCGGGGGATTAAGGGGCGTAATAGATAAATATATCCGTTTTTAAACTACTTCACCTACCTGCTTGAAAATTGGTAGGTAAGTTTCTTTCATGGAGTAAATATCCGCTACAAAATGGGTTTTTAAAAAATTGACCTCCAAGGGGTGTTGCGGGGGTGGGGGTTTTAAGGGGCGTTATAAATTCCGATTTTTTAACTATTAGACGTACAGTCTTGAAACTTAATAAGCAGATTCCTCTCATAGGGTAGCGATACGGTACAAAATGGGTTTCGTGAAAAGTGCCCCCAAGTGGCGTTGCGGGACTTAAGGGGCGTTATAAATAATTGTTTATGTTTAAACTACTCAATGTAATATTTGAAATTGGGTTAGCAGATTCCTTTCATACAGTAGAGATCCGCTACAAAATGAGTTTGGTGAAAATCGTCAACCAAGTGGCGTTGCAGGGGCTTAGGGGGCGTTATAGATAAATATTTTCCTTTTAAACTATTTGACGCACTGTCTTTAAATTTGATAAATAGCTTCCTTTCGTAGAATAATGATCAGTTACAAAATGGGTTTTGTGAAAACAGACTTCTAAGTGGCGTTGCGGGGGATTAAGGGGCGTAATTGATAAATATATCCGTTTTTAAACTACTTCACCTACCTGCTTGAAAATTGGTAGGTAAGTTTCTTTCCTGGAGTAAATATCCGCTACAAATGGATTTTGGAAAAATTGACCCCAAGGGGTGTTGCGGGGGTGGGGGGTTTAAGGGGCGTTATAAATTCCTATTTTTAAGTTAGTAGACGTACAGCCTTGAAACTTAGTAAGCAGATTCCTCTCATAGGGTAGAGATACGCTACAAGATGGGTTTCGTGAAAATTGCCCACAAGTGGCGTTCCGGGACTTAAAGGCGTAATAGATAATTATTTCCATTTTTAAACTATTAGACGCACAGTCTTTATATTTGAAAAAAAGATTTCTTTCATAGAGTAGAGATCAGCTATAAGAAGGTTTTGGGAAAACAGACCTCTAAGTGGCGTTGCGGGGGATTAAGTGGCGTAATAGATAAATTTTTTCGTTTTTAAACTAATTGACCTACCTGTTTGAAAATTGGTAGGAATGTTTCTTTCATGGAGTACATATCCGTTACAAAACGGGTTTGGGGAAAATTGACCCCAAGGGGTGTTGCGGAGGGTTAAGGGCAGATATAAGTAATTATTTCTATTTTTAAACTATTAGACGCACAGTCTTGAAATTTGGTGAGCAGATTCCTCTCATAGGATAGAGATACACTAGAAAATGTGTTTTGTGAAAATAGACCCCTAGGTGGCGTTGCGGGGGTTCAAGGGGCGTTATTGATAATTTTTTTTGCATTTTTAATTTATTGGACGCACAAATTTTGCTAAGCAGATTCCTTTCATAGAGTGCAATTCCCCTACAAAATGGGTTTTGTGAAAACAGACACTGAAGTGGCGTTGCGGGGGCTCAAGTGGCGTTATAGATAATTATCCCCATTTTTAAACTATTAGACGTACAGTCTTGAAATTTGATAAGCAGATTCCTTCCGTAAAGTAGAGAACCGCTACAAAATGGGTTTCGCGAATATCAACTACCAAGTTTAATTTTGGGAGATTAAGTAGCGTAATCGATAAATATTTCCATTTTTAAACTATTTGATCATCCTGCTTGAAAATTGGTAAGCATGTTCCTTTCATGGAATATAATTCCTCTAACAAAGAGTAAAGCGAAAATTGACCCCTAAGGATGGTTGCGAGGGGTCAAGAGGAGTTACAGAAAAATATTCCTGTTTTTAATTGTTAGACCCATATACTTGAAATTTTTTAAGCGTGTTTCTTTTGTTGAATAGGGATGCACTAAGAATGTATTTTAAGTAAATAAAGTTCTGCGGAGGGGTGCAGGGGTTACTGGGACGTATTGACACAAAAAAATCCTTTTTTCGAGCTACAAGGACTATAATAATGAAATTTGGTTTGCATTTTTCTTTTGTTGAATTGAAATCCGCTAAGAGAGGTTATTTTGGAAAACGGCTCTCAACACACACGGGATTACGGGGATATTGATAGTAAAACTTTTGTTTTTTTCTGTTTGATTTAGACTTGAAATTTGGCTTGCATGTTCAATTTACGGAGTAGAGATCCACCACGAAAATTGGTTTTGCGGGAATCCACTTGGTTTTTGGGTTACGAAAGAGCAAGCATCATTCTATACTTCAATTTTAGAGATTTTTAGAAAATACAAATTAGATGAGTTCTGCCCTTTTTATTTATCAAGAGGTGACAGTTACAGGTCTAAATATATTTTTCAATACAATCGAATTCTTAATGCTAGGACTTAGATATCAATAATTTATACATATATATAAGCAGTAAAAATTTATAAAACATCATGAAATACCCAGCGAAGCGGGCGGGTAACAGCTAGTATATATATATATACTTGCCTCCGAAATTCTGCGTACAGGCAATCATCTTACGTGTTTATGCTATAATTACTATTAAAATCTCGCTTTAGAAAATCAAGATAACTGTCAGGGATTCTTTAACATTGCCTTATTCCAACAGCAGTATATAGCAAGTATATATATATATATATATATATATATATATATATATATATATATATATATATATATATATATATATATATATATATATATATACTTGCCTCCGAAAGTCTGCGTACAGGCAATCATCTTACGTGTTTATGCTATAATTACTATTAAAATCTCGCTTTAGAAAATCAAGATAACCCGTCAGGGATTCTTCAACATTTCCTTATTCCAACAGCAGCAACAAATTTCCCCTTAACATAAAAAAACAAGAATTACTATCAAATAATCACCAACCATCCGCGCCAAAAGTCTGCGTACATTTACAAAATAGAGCTTAAAGACCTTTCATTGTAAAATAATTGCATTAAATCATGTTTTTAAGTAATTATAAGCTTCTTTTACGATTTACTTAGAATTTGAGATTTGAAAACTTTTTGTGGTTCCATGGCAGGCAACAAAATAGAGATCAATATATTATTGAAAGAAAAATCATCATAAATCTTCAGAAAAGGGGGGAATTTTTAAAGAAATTGCTGAAACTGTTAATAGAAGACATTCATTGATTCAAAAAGTGTTCATAAAGTACAAATCAACTAAAATTTTAACGTTTACGCCAAGATCCAACTGCCCGTCTGCAGTGTCACCTCGAGAATCTTGCTTTGTAATACGCTCTATAAAAATAAATCCAAGACTATAAGCTTCACAAATATCTAAAAGTGTAGCTGAGATCTTACAAAAAAAATGTGCCTTTAACCTCAATTCAAAGGGAACTGAAAAATGATGACTGTCATGGCCGAGTTCACTCAAGAAACCATTCATCTCTCGAGTGAAAAGAGCTAAGAGACCCTTAATGACCTTTGCCAACAAAGATCTAAATAGGACCCATAATTATTCGAAAAATATAATAGATTCAATAGAAAGTATTTTTTTTTTTTGTAATTTGGCACGGAAACGAACAAAAATAAGCCTGCAAAAATTCCTGGACAGATCTTAAGAAATATAATCCTTTTTCGACTATCAAACTTGGCGAAAGAGGTATAATGTTTAGGGTGCATTGGAAGCCTTTCGGCTAGTTTTCTGGAGTTTTTTGAATCAACAATGTACAAAATTGATTACTTTAACTTATTGAAGTAAAATATCAGGGAAAGTGCAGAGAAATTTGTTGTGAGTGATGAATTTTACTTTCAGCAGCACAAAGGTACTAAGCAAATGACTCCCATTGTGAAGTCGTGGATGTTCTGACATGCGCCAAACCAATCCCGTAGACCATCGTAGTCTCCAGGAGGCCGCGGTGGCCGAGTGGTCTAGGCATCGGATCATGGCTAGCGTGTCATGAATTCGATCCTAGTACCACTAAAGCCCCGACGTGTAGGGGAACAATGCACGTTAAATCTGTCGAGAGCTAAAAGGTTATCACATTGGTGTGATAGTTAGGAGAGGGGGTGCCAGCTCAGGTGTCGTCCTTGTCACTTGACCGTGGTTCAAAATTACAAGTCCTTTGCCAAAAGCCCTCGGGTAGCTGAACAGTGCGACATTAATATTTACTCATTCACTCACTTTACATAAGTTTTGAAATCAAAACTAAATTTTCCTTCTTCCGATGGTTGTTGGTCACACACACACTAAAAAAAGGAAACTCATGAAAACTGTAACTGTTACTTCCACTTAGAGAAAGAATTTTTTTAAAAACAATTTCCCAAGGATTGCGGGTTCACAAGACTGTATTCGTATGCGAAAGTAGGTCACAATCCAAACATAAATGCTGTAAGATTTAATACACTTGATTCAAAGTTAGAACACAGAAGTCGAATCAGGTAAGCTTACATTTTTATTTAATGGACACACGCATTTACCTGCCGAATGACGCCGATTTTGCTTTTGTAGAAGCACATGCCAAAAAAAGAAAAAAAATAGGAAATAAAAGCCAGTGTGCAATTGTAAGAGAGTGGTATCACATGATTCAGAGCAAGTAAAACCCTTTCAGGTAAGAGTTCTGATTCAAAGTAACCAAAGCATAAAGAAAAATCCCTTTCAGCGTTGTCGAAATGAATCACCATCTCATTTTCACAAAATCATAGGAAAATACAGTTAAAAGTATAAAAAAATCAATAAGTTGACTTTAGTAAGCGATGAGTAAAACTTAATAGGACAAATCCAAATTATCAAATATAGTTTCGACAAGGAGATGTAATCCCTTTCATGTAATTAGCATGAGGAATATAAAAAAGGTAGGACATCTATCTGAAGAAAAATAAATCAACCACTACCGAAGTCTAATGGTAGAATAATTTCAAAAGAAACATGAATTTATTCACGTATGCAACTCCAATAAAACACGACTTTCTCAAAACATTCACTTGGAGATGAAAATTTAGATTTGGATGACTCGGAAGAAGACGATGAGCGAACGTAACACTTACGATAAGAAATGCTATCGTGTTTATTTTACATAAATTTCTTATCAACTGCCAAAAGATTTTATTTCTTAGGATGCTGCCTTAATCTCAATACATATTTTTGTTTCTATTTAGATATCAAGTATATAGTATCTCATTTTGATGCGCCCACACTCATGGAAAAAATTATTAAATTGATAAAATACAAAATTTTAAATAAGCTAGTGGAAATTACTTGAAGTGGATTGAATTCTCCGCCCCCCCCAAATTAATATAATGTAAAATCGATTAAAAACACGTGACTTCGCAGCGTTTACAATAACTATCCTGCCCTGCATTTTGAAAATCATTCAGAAAATCTCTATTTCATTTACAACTAACCTCTTTTAAATTATTTAAAATTTAGTATTCATGAAATTATAGATTAATATTTGATCTGCATACTGATCACTGTATTTTAGTAATTTCAGATATGATAAACGCTTCGTATCTCTGAAGTAAATACACGCTCTCTGATCCCAAGAGCTAATTTGTTGGACATTGTTAACTGGAAAAAATAATAAATAAAAACGAAATGCGGGGGGGGGGATTTTACTGTCGTAGAGAGAAAGTAAAAAGATTAGCCCTTTTCCAAACTGATCCATTTCGAATAGTTTTTTTTCCAATCATATAATAGTAAAGATATTTGTTTCGTGTGTACTTTTGATTTCCAACGGTTTCTGTGCCACTCCTCTTAATTGCTGCGCTCAGCAGAAAGCTTAGTTGGCGAAATAAAAAGAAAAAATTCATCTTGAATTAAGTAAGAAAAGCAATTACTTTCTCAGCAATTTTTAATTCGACTCGGTTACGCTTCGTTATGTAATTTACATCTGAAGAATTTTGTTTTAACTTAAGATTATGGGCAACTCTAGAAATTTCTTACAAAGTTTTGTATTTATTCAGTTTGAGTGCCAACTAAGGGATTTATAAAATTTGGCAAATTTTACTTCACAGCACTGTTTATTTGAAAATAATATGCAGTGTTATGAATCAACTTCCGACAAATCTTTGAATAATATTTTCAAATCATTTAACGAATTGCAAAGAATGTTTCTTATACTTTTGAAATGCAATAAAAAAAAACACAGAAAATTTTCTTTAGTCAGCTTATTGTAAACATTTCGCCTTATTTGATGACTGAGTCATGCGCAGCTGAAAAATAAAAATAGATGAGACAGATAATCGATGATACTATTGAATCGATATCAAAAGAAGGAATATCCAAAATAATTCAAACTGTTTTCTAATATGCATTTTTTTTTTCTTTTCACAAGTATTAAATCATTTTGCAATGAAAAATGAAGTGTCATTCATTCAGAATAGTACGCAGTGTTTCATTTTTCCTTTCGGCATTCATAAAGGAGTTTAAAGATCTATTACGTTTCTTTTCCCTGAACGAATTATTAAAAAGAGAAAAAAAAAATTTCAAAATAATAGCCTTTTAAGTAGATTGAAATGTTCTGTTTAAATTGTACTAATTAAACTGCAAAAGACGCATCCAAAAGATAAGTTTGGAATAACTTAAAAATATTTCATTGCTAAAACACACTAATCAAAGTGGATTCTAGATATTTTTTCGGATGTTAATTCTAAGGAAATTAATTAATATTAATTAATGCTCTCTTTCTCCTCTTCATTGTTTCGTAACTATACATACAAAAAGTAACGGGAGAAATACCAATATCGAAAAAGAAATCCAAAGTTTTGGTCTATGAATTGTCAAAACATTCTACAAAACAAAGGAAAAATGACTGGAGTATCTTATGGATAAACCTGACGGCTTAAGAAATCACGCGAAGAATAATCCACGAGAAGAAAATAATTATCGCGTGCTTTTATCGTATCGTTTTTAGAGGGTCGCAAATGCAATAATGCGTAATATCTTAAATACACAGTTTGCATGATCTCTTTTTATAAAATAGCATTGATTTCTAAAAGAATTTTTTTTCCAAATGAGGCTGTATTTAAGCACACACACCTTAACAGACACGACAGGCGTAATAGTCTTCCATGTCTGAAAGGAATAAATTTCATTAATTATTATAGAATAAAAAACAGCTTTCGTATTAGAATTTCATTAATCATAATGTATTGAGATAGGTAATATTTACAAAATTGTGCGCAATCTGCTCTTTTGCAGGGATTTTGCTACTTGCTTTGGGTCTCTGCTTCAAAACACGAGAGACAATAATTCTTCCCTTGCATGAAGAAAATAAGTCCCGACGATAAAAACATAATTCTCTCTCTAGTGAAATTTTTGATGTGTAACATCTTTACTCTCGGTTGCTGGATATTTGTTGGAGTGATTTCGTGAAAAGGGACGGAAATGCGTAACAGGAGGTCGGGGGAAGTGCGCGCTGTTTGATTTGACCAATTCAGCGCCTTGGGGTGTCTCTTCGCTAGCCTCGTCCGGGGTCCAATTCTACTAGCAATTAAGACGCCCGCCTACCGCACATACCAGCTAGTCTTATTAGACTTCACCCAGAATAAACTTATGATTCTTATGCTCAAATGTCAAAGTCTCAGGGCTCGTTGTGTGTGAAATCTCTCTGAGGATATATTTATATATGTGTAAACTATATATTAATAATTATATTTCCTGGTAAGCGTCTGACAAAGCTCATCATTCTTAAAAAAATAGGAGCAAGTAATATGGAATTATTTGAATAAATATTTAAGTGCTTATCATTTTCATACTTTGAGGTTAATTCCTGTCACTGTCAATATAATATTTTTAATTGTGTTTAAAAACGATTTCTCGATTAGAAAAAAACTAATTAAGTAAACGGGTATTTTTGATTTTCTCTAATATTTCTAATTTTTAAGCATGCGCTTGACGGTGTCTCTTCGCTACCCTCGTCTGGGGGTGCAACTGTAGTAGCAATTAAGACTCCCACCTACCGCACATACCAGCAAGTCTTGTCATTTAGGTGGTCGCATACATTTCTCCGAATCAAACAGTTAAAAAAATTACAGATTTCCTTCATTTTGTACTTATACCGTATACCGAAGGTGGTTCTGCTCTTTTTTAAGAAAACTATCACTCGCTTCCCATGATTTTGAGTGGTGATTTTAAAGTTAACTTCAGTTTGCCAGAAGCTGCGCCGCTCATAGCTTTTCTGAAAGATGAACTCAAGCTCGAAATGAACACTAATCGAAATGTTTCGACAACTAACAGTGGTACTGTTATTGACGCCGTTTTTCAACGATTTTTAAATTCTTTGAAATCACAAGTATATGTGTCATACTTTAGTTTTCATAAATCTATTGTATTCACTCTTCGCCAAATTGAACATAATAAATATTTTTGATAAAAAGCTGCATTACTCCTTGTGTTAATTAAATAAAATTTTCATTAAAGATATAATTATTCGATAGAAAATTATTTCCAGTCATAACCGATTCATTTCTTTCAGGATTAAAGTCACTATTGCGTATTTACCATGATAACAAGTCAGATGTTACACATCATATGCGACTACTGTAAGACTCTTTTCTTTTTTTTATTCTGTAACTAGCCCTATACCTGGTACTCATTGTTGTAGCTCAGTCTAATTAAATGGAAAAGATTAAGCGCACGTTTCTAATATGCTCCATTTCACAGTGCATGTGGTATGTGGTATTATTTGTTGTACCATTGTCTGTGCAGATACACTTGCTCCGAAAGTCTGCGTACAGGCAATCATCTTACGTGTTTATGCCATAATTACTATTAAAATCTCGCTTTAGAAACCAAGATAGCTGTCAGGGATTCTTCAAAATTTCCTTATTTAAACAGGAGAAACAAATATCACCTTAACAAGAAAAAACAGAATGACCATCAAATAATCACCAACCATCCGTGCCAAAAGTCTGCGTACACTTACAAAATAGAGCTCTTAAAGACCATTCATTGTAAAATGATTGCACTAAATTATGTTTTAAGTAATTATTATAGATTATTTTATGATTTATTTAGGATTTGATTTGAAAACTTTTGTGGTTCCATGGCAGCAACAGAATAGAGATCGATATATTATTGAAAGAAAAATCATCAGAAATCTTCAGAAAAGGGGGAAATTTTTAAAGAAATTGCTGAAACTGTTAATAGGAGACATTCATTGATTCAAAAAGAGTTCATAAACTACAAATCAACTAAAATTTTAACGTCCACGCCAAGATCCGGCCGCCCGTCTGCAGTGTCACCTCGAGAATCTTGCTTTGTAATACGCTCTACAAAAATAAATTTAAGACTATAAGCTTCACAAATAGCAAAAAGTGTAGCTGAGATCATGCAAAAAAAATCTGACTTTAACCACAATTCGAAGCGAACTGAAAAAGATGACTATCGTGACCGAGTTGCACTCAAGAAACCATTCATCTCTCGAGTGAAAAGAGCTAAGAAAATGACCTTTGCCAAAAAAAACATCTAAATAAGACACATAATTATTCAAAAAAATGTAATATATTCAATTGAATATATATTTTGTAATTTGGCATCAAAAACAGCAAAAATATGCCTGCAAAAGTTCCTGGACAGATCTTAAGAGTGAGTGATTTTGGGGTTTATTTTGGCGCAAGAGCCGATTTCGGCTATACTGCGCCAAACATTTGTTTTAATATCTGTGGTCTAGACGGGAAGAGAAAGAAAGAATGAATTGAATGACAAGAAAGAGGGTCGAAAATAGGGAAGGATCACTAGGGGACTCCGGGTTCGTGAAGCCCGTGTTTACCAAAGACAGTAAACCCCGTGGGAAAAGGAAAATATCTCTAGGGCACCTCGGGATTGTGACACCCGTACTCACCTAAAGAAGGTGAGCCCCCTGAGGGGACAGACAGATCTTAAGAAAGAGAATCCTTTTTTGACTATCAAACATGGAGAAGGAGGCATTATGTTTGGGGATGCATTGGAAGCCTTTCGGCTAGTAATCTGGAATTTATTGAACCAACAATGTACAAATTGATTACTTTAACTTATTGAAGTAAAATATCAGGGAAAGTGCCGAGAAAATTGCGGTGAGTGATGATTTTTACTTTCAGCGGCCCAAAGGTACCGAGCAAATGACTCCCATTGTAAAGCCGTGGCTGTTCTGACATGTCCCAAACAATCCCGTAGGCCATCCTAGACTCCAAACCTAAGCACAATACAGCATTTATGGATTTACGCGAGTGATAATCAAGGAAAACGTAATAACATCCAAGAAAATGCTCAAATCTGCCATAGTAGAAGAATGGAACAAAATATCCACAGATGAGACAACTAAGCTAGTTAAATCCCTGCCAAATATTATGAAAAAGTTATAGAAATAACGGAATAGCTTCAAAAGTATTAATTTTAGGTACAATCCATTATTCTAAAGGTTTTTTCAAGTGTACGCAGACTTTTGGCGCGCACGATTTGTGTCATTCTGAAGTTATAAATATTTGTATTATTTTATGTGATATTCAGGTGATTGTTGCTTATACTATTTGAATTAACGACGTTAGATGAATCAATAATAAATAGTGTTGATTCAGAAAGACTTCATTTAATGATCGATTTTGACATGAATATAAAAGATGATCGCCTGTACGCAGACTTTCGGAGGCAAGTGTCTAAAGATTGTCTGGTTTGCCTACTTTAAAACATGCGACTAAAATTGTCCATGGGAGAGGCAATCCGTATGTAGATTGAAACTGCACTTTTCTAAAGATTGACCCAGGGGTTGGTGGAGGGTGATCGCAAATGCCAACCGAATTGGAATTGTATCTCTTCAATTTAAATGGCGTATCCGTAGGAATCATAGAAAGAGGACAACTTTGCTTTTGAAAGGTTCTTTCGAAGTGGCTGCTTTACATGAGTTGTTCGTTATTTATTTATGCAAGACGCCGGCCATTGCATGGCTTTGGCATATTTCGCAGCATGTTAATTGGCACGCCGCTTTTCGATTGTAGTACGTGCTGTGGTAGCCGAATTCTTTTCCATCTATTGGTGTAACACAACTATTCCACCCATATGTATACCTTCTGTAATGGTATACTTTATGCATATCCCAATAC
>BMAO01016491.1:0-22696 GCA_019973975.1 Trichonephila clavata | reverse complement strand
AAGTTATAATTAAAAATTGCGTCACAAATATTGAAAGTTTGAGAAGCACTGGTTTACCTACAATTCAAATTTCTTTTTAGTTTTCAAAGATAGTCTGGGAACAATTTAATTGATAGTAGAACCCGTTGTCCAATGGAACATTTTCCGGCCAAAGACAATAGCATTGTCTATTACATTGGTGAATTAACCTTTACCATTTCTTTCCTCTATCTGTTATTTGCAATGACATAGTCATGTATATATATATATTTCCTCTCTTCCCATGACTTGTACTGGTAGATAACATTGGTTGAAGGACTAAACAGTGGAATGCAAGCATTAGCAGCAAACATTCAATTTGAATTATAATTTTTGACTGAAGAGGTTCCACAAAATGAACTTGAACAGAACATCTTTCAACGTTACTTCAGTGCAAAGGATGGATATATTATTAAATTCTGTATCATAGGTCTAAAAATTTTCAGGAAATATCCATGTGTATCCAATATATAACATTCAGAAATATGCACTTAAAAATTGAACTAAACAGTTTTTGACCGTTGAAATGAACTGTTAAATGATATTTAAAAAATATATCTTCATTATTTTTCTTTCACAAAAAGTTAGATTAAAAGTGAAATATAAACATAGAACTTGGAATGCTTTTGCACACATACATGATGAGTTTTTGTATAATAAGTCCATTTTTACTGTATTTCATATGCAGTTCAACTTCGTGTCACGCATACGTAACACTAGGAAAAAAATGCGTTATTTAAAGAATCCTTAAAAATTTTACAACTAAATAAAAATAAGGTAATATTCTTCATTCAGATTTTAAATGTTTTCAATGATACAATTTGATGTGTTTTTAAAAAGAGACCATACTTTAATTTCATATTTTAAAAAAGGCAAGCATTATTTTGACAAGTTGAAATTATTTCTATCGATTTTTTTTTTTTAACGGAGTAGTTATCATACATTCTAAATAAAGTTGTAACCTTTTTTTTATGGAAAACTTCTTGGGAAACTGTTTCATCTTTACAAAATGATGCCATTTATATATATATATATATAACCTTGAGGAGAAATAAGGGAAACATATTATTCAATATATACTACAGCCGGGTTTCTCAAACTGTGGGGCGTGCCTCCCTAGAAGGGCTTGATAACTCTAAGAAGGGCGACCAGCTATCGAAAATAAAAGATTACTTAAAAAAGAATTAAATTAAATGAAGTAAAACAAAATATACATTCTGAAACTATAAAAAATGAAATACACATCTAAGAGCTAATATAATATTTATTCATAATACTAATGCGTGTATTAGTACTGCACATGTATTTGGTAATTAATATTTATCAATACTAACAACTAATATTTATCCTATTAACTACTATATACCATAGCACTTATCCTATTACTTAAAAGTAACCTTTTTGAAATATCTATTACTTAAAAGCAGTATATACGAACTTTAATACATACTTAGTTATATATTTAATAATTAAGGTCATATTATAATTTTAGCGCAACAAAGTATATTATTATTGCATTCAATACATTGTTTGTATGGGAAAGGAAGGGTGGGGAGGGCGAGGAAAATTTTGATTAAAAATTGAGTTGCAAATATTTAAAGTTTGAGAAGTACTTTCCTACAGTGTTTTCATGTATTACCAATTTTAGAAATCGGTGTCACTGAGTAAGAAGGAAAGTTTTCTTTAATGCACTCACAATAAAATTAAAATTTTCATTTATCCACAGTTTTATTTTTATTTAGCTCACGGTACTTAAGATATAACATATGTACTTCAGATGTTTTTTTTTTATCTCAACAGTAGTTTTCTAATTATTGTGAGCAATCACTCAAACCTAAAACTGCTTTTAACCTCAAAATAATGTACATAATTTTAAAAAAAATATATCGTAAATACCAAGATTATTTTAGAACAACCATTGTGC
The DNA here is from genome assembly GCA_019973975.1 of Trichonephila clavata. Classification (NCBI taxonomy): domain Eukaryota; kingdom Metazoa; phylum Arthropoda; class Arachnida; order Araneae; family Nephilidae; genus Trichonephila; species Trichonephila clavata. The sequence continues at coordinate 20,754 of BMAO01016491.1, read as the reverse complement.
TAATTTTATATAATTTTCCTCTTAGACTCCAGTTTCCTCTGTTGATCATTAACACCAAATATAACAAAAAATCTGGAAAGAGATGTTAAGGTTTTTAAATTATTTTTAAGTATTTTAATTTATACAGGGTTGGCCAAATAAGATCTACCTATGTTAAACATGGATAACTCTTGAATAATCATTTATTTTGTGATTAATTTTTGTATGCATCAAATATATTTTATGGAAATTATGTATCGAATATCACATCACACAAATACCCACCATTTCTCTCAATATAGAGATTAACTCTTTTTAAAGCGTTTTCCATTTCACCCCGTAAAGTTTCTGGTTGAAGCCTCAGTATTTCATTTCCAATATTCTGCTACAGTTGTCTAATAGTCTCTGGTTTCTTAACTGTCACTTTTTTTTATAAATATCCCCATAAAAAAGTCGGGAGCAGTTAAATCTGGTAAATGAGGTCACCAAGGGAAATCTGATTTTTTTAAAATCAGACATTAGCTAAAAATTTCACGCAACAGGTCCATAGTTTACATAGCAGTATGCGCAAGTGCTCCATCTTGTCGAAAACATAAATTAGGATTCTGCACCACCATTGGCCTCCAAAAGCTTTCAATCATTGTACAGCAAGAAGGTCTAGAAATCGTATCCAGTGTTACATCCTCATTCTCGAAGAAATATAGACCGATAACTCTGTTGACCAAAACACCGCACCAAACAGTAAATTTAAGTGGGTGTAACTTATGATGGTGTGTTGCCTTTGAATTTTCAGGGCCCCAATATCTACAATTTCGCTTGTTTCCGCTTGTTGTACAGTTTCGCTTGTTTAGCAATTTAATTAGAAATGCGCTTCATCCGACTTTAAAAGATTATTTAAAAAATCATTTTGTGTGGCTAATTGTGTAAAAAGAATATTCTATTTAAATCGTTGTTGGAGCTCTTGCGGTAGAAGTGTTTCCAAAATTTGAATTTTGTATGAGTACAACTTTAGATCCAACTTTGAAATTCTGCGCAAGAGCGTTCTGGAAATGCCCAATTGGCTGGAATGATGGCGGGTTGAGACATATGGATCATCTGCAACACTCTGCCGCAATTTCCACGTTGTATCCGGTGAGAATATTTTGATTGACTCCTTTTCCAGGACGGTCAATCACTGAACCCAACTCCTCAAAACGACCGGCCAAACTCCATATTATAGCTGTGGGAGCTTATCTTGAATTAAAATATTTCCGATATTTAAGATGCGTCTCAGGAATTAATCGTTGACAAGAATATAAGAACTCAATAATTTTAACGCATTATTTTGCACTGATGCTTCCATAATAAATTTCCAAGAAGTCAATCGTAGCCTAGGAGAAAGAAAGAATTATATCAAAAAATAAAAATAAAAATTATTTATGTTTAACATTTGTGGGTTTTATAAGGCCCACCTTATATGAAGTTATTATGCATAACAACCACATAGCTTTTTTTTCTCGAGATACCCTGTATGTCTCCTAAGAAAGGCAATTATTAACATCACATAAAATATTAGAATTAATTAGAAATTGAAAATATTAAAAACATAAAAATTAAAGACAGAGAGGCATAATTAAGTTAAAAATTTTCTGAGTATAACACAAAAGGAATTATGAAAATTAATTTTTAAAAGGGGTTTTTCATTGCAACTTCTGATGGGCTACACATGAAACTAATTGAGGGTTCAGATTCCAAAGCAAATCACTAATCATCATTTGGCGGACTGAAAAGCTTGTAAAAATGGGATTATAAGTAGATTATGGAGTTAGTAGTATAAAGTTTTATTAACTTTGAAGGGTTTCATTATACGACTATTTGAATTAATCTTTACATGAAAATACTGTCGATTGTTAATGATGTTAATATTTATATTGGATAGAATTCTGTTTCATTAATTTTCTGATTTTCAAAGAAAAGTTGTATTCGATATCAAAAAATTATGATTACATATGTAAATTTTATGAGAGCAAAATAACAAATACTTTTATTACTTTTTAGTGTAAAATGTTTGAATGAAATATTTGGTCTCAATATTTAAAGGTTAAATTTGTATTTTTATTAGTGTAAAGTGCAGAGATCCACTTCAAGTTATTAAATATAATCACAAATATGTTGAATTACAAATGAATACAATAATATCAATTATTGAAATAATTATCAAAAACTCGTCACCGGCTTTTACTTACTAAAGTCATATTTTTATTATTTTTAAATCGCGTGCGTTAGATTAAATTTAAGTAGAAAAACTATTATTTGCCAAATGTGAAAATAATTTTATTCCCAGTATTATTTATATTTTAATGTGATACTCGACTTTTTAAATAGTTGTAATGCACTTTTGGGTTATGAGGTTTATCTCTGAATAATTTATCAATTTGAAAGATTCAAAATTTGGTCAAAGGTTCATATTTTATTTTTAAATGAATAAGTATACATTAATGAGTGTTTGTAATAAAATATTTTTTAATATTTCCAATAAACACTCGTTTGCAAAAAATTCGATGCATCATGCAAAAAGTAGCTGTTTTTAATGAAATTATATATGTGTACCGCTCACATACACAGAAAATAAGATGGTAAAAATATCTCCATATGGTCCATTCATAGCGCATCATTGCAGCTTAAATGCTCAAATCAGTAGTTGGTGGAACCACGTTTGCATCAATATATGCTTATTTTCGCTTCAGTAAAGAGTGATAGAAGAGTTCCTAATGGCATACTGAGACACATTCTGTCAGGCATTAAACAGTTTCAACTCCAGATCTGTGATAGTTTGGGATGCACAAATATGACACCCAACCATTTTTCAGGTATCTTCGATTGGTGAAATGTATGGTGACTTTGCTGACCAAGGAAGAGTTTCAGCGGCATGTAGAGAGTCCAGAGATATTCGAGTGGTATGGAACCTGTCATTAACTTCTTGTAAACTGACCATGAATGACGTGCCATGAGGGGTAGTACAACCAGTCCGCAGGATGGTATCAAGATTTTGTTGAGCTGTTAAAGACGTATGGAGTATGACTAAAAAAGACTTGATGTCGCATGAGAGAGATAGGGCCTATATCAACATAGGAGTGGTTATAGATGTACGTCTTTGTAAAACAAAGTCTGACTGAGACCGCTGGCCTTGACCTCTCCAGACACGAAGACGATGGTTATAAGTCTCAAGATTAAAGCGATATTCATCGCTGAACACTATGCGATGCCTGTATGATGGCAATAATGATGATCGGCTGCGACACTAAAGTAGATGATTCTACCAATGTTGTGGGGTCAACAGACGCACACCTCTGTGAGAGTAACACCACCTCAGCTTAGTGCCATGAAAAGGTGGAAGATATCACTGGAGAAGGGGTATGAAAGAGACTTTAATACATTGAAAAGTAAACAATGATACCGTAGAAGCAGTTAGAGCTTGTTGAACAATCATCTGATCTTGCTTCGAATTCATGTACTTTTGCCTTCCAGGACCTTCATTTCATTGAAAAATTCCTCGCAGAAACCATTGTCACCATCACTTTTGCACAGCTGTGTCTATTGCAGGTGACTATCTATATTGCTCGGTATGACCACATGGCTTCACGCATTCCGACAATGCCACCACTTTCAAAGTCATTATGTTGCCTACTAGGTCTTTGAAATCGTCGTATTGGCATTCATTTTTTTCTCTTGGGAATCACAATGTTGAAAACGAAAAAAATATAAGTTTTACGCTTCTATATATTTCTGGTCTTATATTTTGCGAGTTACTCAGTAGAAATGCATACGGTGACCGCAATTTATGTTTATTGGACTTGAAAATTCTATTATTTACATGATCAATCGAGATGTATTTGCCACCGTGTTTTTCATCACAATCAGACAACTCCTTCCTGGTGCTTCAATTTTTTTTGCAAAAAAATGTATTATAACTAAATTACTTAATTTTTAAATGTGTCAATTCTAAAAAAATAGATTTGAAAGTTTACCAAAACAATTTTTTGAAGAAATTTAATAAAAAATTCATAATTATATCAAAATTTCTAAATTTAAATAATATTAAAAATAAACAAGTTTGTATGCATAGTAAAACAAGTACATTTACATTGCTTTCCTTCTTCAATTTTCGAACTTAAAAACTGCTACTTTAAACTTAACTTTTTAAGATATTTATTTAATTTTGAAGCTAAGAAACTACTTGTCTGAATATAAAATATTAATAATTCTAATTAAATCTTGACAGGGAATAAAATTTTAAGGCCACCCATTCGGTATAGTGGTTAAAGACGCTGACTTCCACTCGGTAGGGACTGGGTTTGAATACCGGAGAAGGCACGGATGTTTGTAAATGTATAGTGCTTTTGCGGTATGGGGTACTCTAAATAGCCATGGAGCTGCAAGTCCTCTCATGAGTTTTTTGGAAGAGGTGGGAGGCCCCTGACCAACTCCGAGGTGTTGTCCCTCAAAACTGAAGTGGAACTGAATATAGCCCTTGGCCACGATGAATTTCATGGATTTTGATCTGACATAGTCAGTCAAGTAACATTAGCCACAAACATTTTTTAAAAGTTTGACAAACCCTTAATTTTTTAGATACAATTTACCCAAACAGTTCTTACGTTTTTGAAGATATTTTAAATAAATTAATACATGCATATATATATATATATTATTATTATTATTATTATTATTATTATTATTATGACAGCTTTCAAGAATTAATAGCTGTTTTCTGAAAAATAAGATATTTAACAGCTTTGTAGAGAAACGAAGCACCATTATTATATCTAATAATTTTAGGAAATGAAACTTAAATGATACAATTTTTAAGTTTCTAAGTTTTATAGTGTAATATATAACTAAAATAGAGCTTTTTAAAAAACTAGTTAAGTCAATACATGTGACCTACATTCATCACAGTATTTAAAGTTTTAGTTCCATCTAGCTCTTTAAAGCATTAAATTCACATTTTGACCCAAAATCCGTAAACTTTGTTTTCCCAGTTTTCTGAAACATGGGAAGGGAGAGTAAATACGTAACAAAAGCCCAATCACGTGACATGTAACAGATTAATTAACCATGGAGTACCTCGAGCAGGAACACTTTTAAGAAAGCAATTCTCTGTAGTAATTTATTCATTAATCTTTAAACTGATTGGCAATGGAGACTGTTTACTTTAAAAATGCGTAAGTTGCGTTTTAATAAAGTCTTTCCTCTAGAAACTTCGTCCCAGAAGAAATCTCCCTCTTCGCAGAATCTTGTAAAATCTGATCTGTCACTCAAAAGATAAATGTTCTATCCTATTTGTAAACCTTAAATAAGAATATTCTTATTTCTCTATCATTGTTTGGAAAGAAAGTAGTAGAAATCAATTCATATATTCCACAGGGAAAATGAGCCCTCCTTCGTCTGATTCCACAGAACTAGATTGAAAAGTTTTCGATGCCCGCAGCTTCTGCGAATTACCATTGAAAAAGCCGTAGCAACGTAAATACAATTATGGTAATGTTATTCAATGTCTTGTTGGACATACTTTGAACTCTCTTATCGGAGAAGTATAGGAAGCGTAAAAGTAATGAAGCTGAAGTTTTTCAATTTTCTAGAAAGGATAAAACTTCCATAAAGCAAGATATTCTTATTGAGGAAAGCGTTAGAGATGGCAGTTGTCTTTTGTTAGGATTACAATTATTCGGCAGCTGAAAATACTCAGAAGGGAACAACAATATCTGCAACGATTCAGAAGCATTTGACTGTCTAGAATAGGATTTTTCCCCTGCAAATGAAAAGATAAAATTTAAAAAAAAAGATTATCAGAAGTTGGGCTATAGCATATATTTTCAATAAAAGATCTAAAATTTAAATTTATAACTGTAGTTCTATCTTATTAAATGGATCTTAATTTTGATTTGCATTTACGAATATAGAAACAAACATAATGCTATTACACATATGTTGATAACAGATTATAACAGAACATTGTAAGCTTTTAGAGATTAGCTGGAAATAAAGTATTTAAAAAGTAATGAATTTGAGAAAATGAAAAAAAAAAATATTAGGCTAATTTATGTCTGCATATCTTGACTTATTTTCATTCATTTTACATTTTAAAATAAATAAGAATTTAAAGTTAAATTCTTATTAGAATGGAAGAATGAAAAAGAGTTTGAGCATATGTGAGGAAAAGTAGAAATTTGTAATAAATGCTTCGTGTGAAATGGGTTTTGAAACTGAACTTAATTCATATTTAAAGCTACACAATACCCTACAATTTTCAAAAATACCGAAAGAAAAAAATGTGTGTGTGCCTGGTTTTTTTTGTTTTTTTTTTTGCATTTTATTGCACCGCATATCATTGGAAAGCTTGCCACCAAATTACAGGTCTGATAATAAATTACTTTTTTGAGATATTTGAAGTTTTCTGTGTTTTTAGGTTTGGGTTTCAGTTTCATTTTAAAGCATTTTTCAACTCTTAAACTGGATTAATTAAAAATATTTTTGAGCACTATCAACTCTCTTTCATGTCAAATGATTATTAATTTAAATTTTCTTTACTAAAATCCTTTCTGCTTGATTTTGTTTTAAGTTTTTTGAGTTCTCATAGTTACTAGTTACTTAAGAAAAATTGATTTCAATGCCATTTTTTGTTTTAAAAATAGTTTATATAACTTAAAAGGTTAATTATTAGTTTTTTTTCCTGTTGAGAAAATGCCACGGGAAAAACGTTCTCGGGTATTTAAGAGAAGGGATATTTCGATTAGATGGAAAACTAATGAAAATGATGTATCTAAAACTCAGTCCTCAGCAGTTACTGAAATTAGACTTCCGAGTAGAAGTATCATGAATTCGAGTAATGTAGACAAAACTGTATATCTCTATGATGTATCAAATTACTTTATAGTAAACATTTTGTAGTAGTTTTTTTATTTGATCAATAAAAGTTCAAGCTGCCCCAATTTAAAACTGAAAAAATTAAATTTTATATACAAAACCAGTGATTTTTAGATTAAGTTAATATCATTAATATTTTGTATATAAATGCTTTGTATATTTCAAAACTTTTATGAAAATATTACGCCTAGATTAAGCTAAATAACCTGTCATCGTAACAAATGCTATCAATATTACACAAAAAGAGATTTTGAATTTAAAAAAATGTTTTCAGTCATAATTAATTAAAGTAATGTTTTAATGTAGAACATACATTGAAAATAACGTGACAAAAATTAGAGCTTTACGAGTATAATAAAATTTTGTTGTATGCCTTACAAACTTTAATACAATAAAAATTTATTAAACTCGTAAATCTCTAATTTTTGACATGTTATTTTCAATGTTTTTATTATTTCAATTTTGTTATATGCCTTACCAACTTTAATAGGGCCGTGGGTAGCCTAGTGGTCAAAGCATCGGACCCCAGACCGGAAGACCTGGTTTCGATGCCCGATGCCACCAAATGCCCCCTGAGTACAAATCGGAGAACGTGCTCGTTAAATCTATGGGTCCGAACGGTGCCGCCATCTATCGTGTTGCGTGAGCAAAATCGCAATGTCACCCTCTTGGGGGGCTCAAAGCTTAGGCTAACGACAGGCGTAAAATTCTAGCCCTTAGCCGCGATGAATTTCGAGGACCTTGATCTGATGTTACTGTCGATCAGGTGGCATAAACAACAACAACACAAACTTTAATTGACTTTTTCTCTGACATAATTTTGAAGAAATAATAAATTTTCAAATCCTTAAAGCTCTTTTTTGTTCGAGATAGAATCTTGAAATTTGTAAGGTACTCCCAAACGTATGTTCTATAAGAGTTGCGTTATTTAGGTCTTAGTCTCTTGCTAATTTTTTTTAAAAAAAGGCTGAAATTATTATTTAAAAGAATCGTGAATTTTCCAGATATAGCTGTTAAAAATAGTTGTTAAAAATTAATAAGGGAACATATTTTGAAATCTACACTAACGTTTGCTTGTAATAATCAAAGAAGCATAGACCATTTAAAAAGTTTTAGAAATTTAAAAAAAATTGCATTTTAAAAATAATTAAGAAAATTGAAAAATTCTTAATTTTTTAAAAATTGTAAATTAATGGCTGGTTGAACAGATTTTTTACTTTCAGAATTGGTTGAATAAAATAATCTGAATTATAAAGCATAAAATAATTTTACTGCTACTGTCCCTAAAAATTTTTTGAACAAGAGTAGTGTGTGTGTATATAGCCTTAATAAATCTATTACTTTCCTACCACCCACACATGTGCACACTTCAAGTGCTCAAGTGCACACATCATTGAGTTTTACGACCATATTTCACAAGTATTCCTTTTTATGTGATAATTTAAACAAATGGTAAATTTTTTTAGTAGAGTAATAATTTATCAAGTAATATTTGGATTAAGCAATGCAGTTTTGATAAAAATGTGAATCTTTAAATATAACTGACTTTTTTTTGCTGATATTTCTAATTAACAAATAGACTTTAAAATCAATTAATGATGTATTTAGTATGATTTTAATTGAAATTCATGTACGCATCTACAAAAACAAATCTTACAGCCGAAAAGCTAAATTATAACTTTTTACAAAATCAAGAGAAATATTTTTAAAAAAAATCTCATTAACGAATTATAACTTAAACATTTAAACATAGCTCGAATATAGAAATTTACTTTAAATCTTAGCAGTATAGCATTTTTAATAAAATTTCCTATGGTAAATTACGTTAGGAATACTTTGAGAAAAATTTCTTATTAATTAAGTATTTGTAAGAAATTTTAATCCCTTAACTCTCTGTGTGTTTGTGTTCTTTATAATCCAACTTTTATTTATTATAGAATTCATATAATCTAGTTATCGATATTAATGTCATTAGAATCATCGACAATAATGTGACTTTATGATCATTTTTATATTTTTATCTGCACTTTAATTTACAGTACGAGTACGTTTATCCCATGGAGTTAAGTATAATAATTTTTTACTTATTATTTAAAAAGAAATAATAGTTTTAAGTAGCAAATACTTTTCCTTCTAATACAGATAACTAAGTTTTATGAAAGTAAAATTTAGAAAAGTAGTGTAAGAATTTCTTTTGTAAAGCTAGGGTTATTATAATTTTTGAAAATCTCTGTGATAAGTGATGACTCAATAAGTATCAAAATAAATTTGAATAATGTCTGCATTTTAAGAGTCAATAAATACTTAGTACAGCTTTTCATTTTTTCACATTTGTAATTTTATGCAATATTAAATTCCGTTCTGAGTGGTTACTAAAAAATCTGTTGTGGTAAAATTGTTTAATATTATTAATAACTAATCGTCTTTGCACGTTCAATGCACTTTTTAATTGTTGATTAAAAAGAAATGAAGAAATACACTTTCACAGATTACAAAATAAAAACTTATTTAATGCATATCAGGCGACTTTTACTGCCATTAAAATTTTTTTAATTATTTCTGAAATATTTAAGTGCATTTACACTTTTTTTTAGAAATTTTAAGTTTTAATTTTTGAGAGAAACATATGTATTCATTTTATTGAGAATATTTAAAAGAAATATTACACCATGCTGATTTTTTTATCTCTCGTTAAAAAATAAAAAATTATACTAATTCATGTAATATTTATTTTCTTGGGAATTTATTGATAATTTGTAAAAATTTTAAAGTTTAGCACGTAAAAATTACACATAAATAAAAAAAAATAAATACAATATTTTTTAAGAAAAATACCTTAGTTTTAAAAATGATGTAAATACATGCGAAATAAAAAATCAACATATTTCATATACTCAGAATACAATTAAATCTTTTATATGCTTAGCCTTCTTTTGTTTTCTTCTTAATTTATGTAACATGTTTGGAAAAATTTAAAATTTTCAGCATAAAATTAAAAGAAAGCAATACACAAAGGTTATATATGCATATGGATTTATGTTTAATTGAAAAATATTGGGAAAATGTTAATAAAAGTTTAAAAATTGATAAAGGCCTTTGTTCTCAAATTATTTAAAAAAGAGAGGGGAAGAAACGTAAAATTAATATGCTATATTTTTAGCATGTGTGAATGTGGATTAATACATTAAAAAAATAGTTTTACAAAAATTATAAAATTGTGGAAAATAATACAATTTACATAAATAAAAGTTTTAAGAAATTAAAGTAAAAATATTGAATAGGGTTTTTTTTGTAATTTAAATGAGAACTATTTTAATATATGTTTCTATGTTATAAGTATAACTTCATTTATACTTAAATTTTGGAAAGGAATCTAGCTGTGTTTATAAATTACATATTACATATAGTAATTAAAAAAATTTTCTTAAGAATTTATTAAATTAATTATTGTGTTTTATATGAATATATATATATATATATATTACGTACGCAATGTATTAAGATTAATAAGAAAAGCACTACAGATATCCTAAATAAAATTTCAGATGCGTATGGAAATCAAACAAAAATAGGAGTTGTAACGAAAATGATAGAATTATGAAAAAACTTTCCCAGTGAAAGAGAAACAAAATGACAGGGAAAAAATAGAAAAATCTATTAGCATTGATTTTCATAAAAAAAAAAATGTAATTTGCCACTGACGCTGCATTCCCCCCCCCCCTTGCCTTCAGGTCTTTTACACAAAAAGCAAAAAGAATGAAGAATACATATATCCATTCATATATGCATCAAAATACCAAACAAAATACAGAGAGGATCGTTATGAATGGTGTAACATGAGTCTGTAGATAAGAATCTTTTACTTAGGAAACTTCTGTTCTACTCTTATGAATCTATTACAAAGTCTGGCATTGAGCGCAAATTTTATGAACACAACAATTCGGAAACGAGCCTGTGGGCCTTTTTTTTCTCAGAAAATCAATAAAAAGAATAAAAAGATGACTTTGTGGATATTCCGAGCTGTCTTATTGGATTTATATATTGGAAGAAGAAGAAAAAAAATTACCGTGTAATGAGGAGCAAGGCTGAAGAAAATTATTTGCTCATCGACTTAATTTAGCACATTTTTGCTTTTTTAAAATCAACATTTGTAGAAATAAATTGATTAAAATAAATGTTGCACTCTCATTTTGAACACACAAATAATTTTCTGCTTGAAATTTAATCCGACTAAACTTATAAAAAAATTGTAAATTTCAATATTATTATTAATATGGTAAAAATGTACAAGGCTCAATAATCGCCTTTTTAATTAATCATGTAAAAGACGTGCAAAGAAATCATTAAAATGAATTTTTGATATATACGGATTAATGAATTATTAGAAAATAATGAAATAATTGGGAATTTTTTTTAAGTAAATCACATTTTAGTAAAAATTGTAAAACAACCATTAAGATTTTTACCTGAAGACTGCCGCATGGAATAGAATACTTTCATATAATTAAAATATGTTACAAACACATAGTGGCTATTAAGAGATCTAACCAATTTAAGTTAAAACTCATATAAAAAAGATACATTAGCAATAAATAACCATGCATTGGAATTCTTCTGAAGATCTTATTCGAAAATTATCATGCAAAATTTTAGGTTATATATATATATATATATATATGTATATGTGTATGCACATGTATATCTTACTCACACATACATGTATTCATACATACATATATAGATAGGTATAAGGCTAGAATTAAATTATATCTTAAACACAATTTTTGTATGTCGATCTCATTTCTTTTGCCTCAACTTTTAGGTCAGAGTTCTTGAACTTACCACGGTGGAGAGAAGGTCTATTGGAACCCCCCGTTTTGGAAAGGGGTGACATTTTAAAAGTTTAAACGTCTATAGTTGTCTATATTGACTTATGAAATTTTAATGAGTTTATTCTATGAACATTCATAGTAGAAATTTTGTAATATAAAGCCCAGTTCCCTAACTTCATTTATTTATTTCCATTTTTCTTGCTTTTAAAATTTTTTATTCATATTAAATAACAACATACGTATTGTTACAAACCAGTTTTTTAAGAAATTTAAGTTTATTTAAATCGTTTTATTAGATTTTAAAATAACGAATTTAATTTTAATTTTTAAAAATATATTTTTAAAATTAAGTAACAGTTTTAATTAAGTATTTTAAACCAAAGCCTAATGGAAAAATTTAACTATTGTTTATATACATTAAGAAATAAATACATAATTTTTCAGCTTATTAAGAAATTTCACTCTTAAATTTAAATATCTTATAAATAAATTTCAGAAAGAAATTCTACAAAATGACTTTGAGTATTTGAAATTGAATTATTAAACATTCATAACCTTTCTTCTAATATTTTAAAAGAAATATATAACTCAACATGGTCGTAGACATTATTTTTATCCAATACCAGAGATGTGGATTCAATTTTTCAGAAGCATAGCCTTTTAAACTATGAATTGTACTGGGATTCTAAGCCCTACCTTACATTTTAGAAGTATCTTTTCTTTTTTTAAATAAATAGAAAGCATTATAAGCTTAGATTTCGAAATACTTGTCATTTTAAAAAGAATTTCCGTAGAGCTTCTGAGCTCCAGAAAGGAGATTATACGGGATGTATTTTTTTCATACGTTAGATAAATTTTAAAGTTTGATATATGTGGAATTACTATACATTGCACAGTTATCTTTATAATAACTTTGCTTCAATGATTTTCTTATACTCCTATCAATTATTTTTGTAATACAATTGATAATTTTGATAAGAAAACTTGACTTATGAAAAATGAAATGCTTTTGAATCCAAAAACTAATGGAACATATACAAGATGGTAAATAATATTTAATTTTTCACTTACAAAATTATGTGTTTTAAAAATAATAATAAACTTCAATTCAATATACAATATTGAAAATGTTCATTAAACTAAATCATTAGTGTGATATTCCCTAATTGAGTTCGTGAATATTATGGAAAATAACGGATATCCATTAATCAGCATACACTATAGCATTCTTTTTATACCTTATCCACGATCCTACACAATCACTAATAAATGCTATGAAACTTGTACAAGCAATATAATTCAAGATAGTGTTTTGTCGTAGAAATCATTGAAGAAAAGATAATTCTTTATTTAGCCGAAGAATAATAAAGTTCCTCTCATTAAGTCGAGATTACTTCCTTAATAAAACTATTTTTTTTTTACTAAGTTCACTTCATTTTACAAATTTCTCGAAGTAAGCATTTTCAAATCATTGGATTTTGATAGAAAGCAAAGTATTTTTATCCTTTTTGCAATGTATTCCTTTTAAATAAGTTAATTTTTTTAAACACTTTGAAAAGTTTTGGATAAATATAAGAATTTGAATTGTGTACTAATAATGGGAAAATGGTCGGTATGATGTTGAAATATGTTAGTTTTAATATGATACATAAGGCACATAATAGGTCAGAGATTACAAGAGAGTGATATTTAATAAAATGAACTTCTTATCCGATTTTAAGACTTTTTCTTGTTTTTACTCTTATGCCATTATCAATAAAATAAAATAAAAATTGAATTAAACTAAAAATAAATCATTTATATTGTTAGTTTGAAAAATACATCAACTTTGCTAATACCAATAATTAATAAGTATTACAGATCTTAATATAGATTATAGTTTAATAAATTGCTCTGAGTTATATATTAATAATTTTAGAAACTATAAAAAATCCATACACCTATTATGAAATTGAATTAAAATATCTTAATAAAAGCTTAGAAAAAGATACCTACAATAAGAAGAATACAAGTAATTACGCTATTGATTGCTTAATTTTTATACATTATTGGAAACAAAAATAATAATTGTAATATTGAAAATAATAATAATATAAAAATTAAGAAGATATACCTTATTTTTCAATCGGATGAACTGTAATTTTAGATGTTTTAAAAAGCTGAATATTAATTTAAATTTGGAATTGTTAAAAAGATAAATTCATAATCAATTAATTTCAAAATTAATTTGCTCATGAGTACACATTGTACCCAGTAATATGTGGTGTAGTTTTCGAAACACGCATTGCTCAAGAAATACTACATCAAAATACACTTAACTCTACAGAAACACTTTAAGAAAAATTTTGAAATATTTTTTTAATTAAAATTTATTAATTTATAAATAATTTATTTTGTATTTGAAAATAATCCAACATATTTAATGAAATAAGAGAAACACGTAACACAATTGCTTTGCTGTAAGAATTTTTTTTTAAAGTTATGATTATGAATTTAGCTTTTGTAATGTATTAATATAATAATTTGATTTGTCACTAAACATAATTATATGGTCATCAGATTTCTAACTTAGAATCAGAGTTGCATTACCCAGACAAAAATAATTCTTAATGAATATGAATAATTGGGTAGATGTGTTAGAATCTGAAAATATAAGTATAAATGTGTAATCATAATTTATTTATGTTGGTTACAACACACTATTGTATATTAAGCATTTATCTTGCTAACATTACTTTTAGAAATTTTATTCTTAATGCAAATTATATATATTTATGCCTCCACCCTGTCTACCCTGTGACCCGGCTAAAGGTGTAGAAGGAAGTGACAAAATGTGTTCGACATCATAAATTCTAATTATTTATTACGCGCTTTAATTAACTCAAAAACAGTTCAATGAATCCAATTAAGTAAGATGTATCCGATTAGCAGGTAGAGGTATGGAGACGAAAGTCACGTTTTTGAAGAATACTTCTAATAATTGTTCCACTTTTTATTAATTTTCTACCTTAATATTGCTTTAAACGATATATATGTAACTAATTGCCCCTTAAACCTCTTTGAAAATTTAAATATCAAAAGGTACTATAAATACGACTAATACCTGAACTGTAGATAGTATTTTTATCTTCTAATTTGTAAACTTCAATCTCTTGATAACTTCTATTAGATAGTAATTTTCCACTATATAATAGAGTTTGCAAACCCATGTCATAGTTTCAATCCCGGAATTTTGGGATTATACTATCCAAATCCCGGATTGTTCCGGGATTAGGATTGGAGAATTTGTTAAAAATACTTACATATTAGCGTAGTTGATATTGCATAATACAAATGAAAATATAATTAAAAATTGATTTAATATTATTTTAATGAAACGAATAAAAATATTAATTCATCATGAAAAACAAATAAAAATAGTACATCATGAAATTTACAAAAAAAAGCATTTCTTCATTTCTTGAGTTTCTGTAAATAAGCTTACAAAAGCACAGCTCCTCCAGCGTTTCATTGTTGGAACGGCTTCTTATCTTTGTTACAGATTGTCCTGCCGTAGAAAATGAACTTTCGAATTTTTTTACTTGTAGGTATTATCGTCATTAAATAGGAGAATGTTCTTTTCACAGGTAGTCACCCCACGTCTCCCTCCATTTTCAAAAAAGAGACATTTCTTTTTAAATTTTTAATGACTGTGTCCCAAATCTAATAGACTCCATTGGTGCATATACCTCTTTGATAACTTTATTTAGTTCTTCTGCTGCACTTAATGGTTTTTGTATATAAATTGATCCAGTTATTGAATCAGAATGTGAATCAATTTCAAGTGTTACCTCATTTGAAACTGAAGATCCAGTTGCTTGAGCTGTTAGCAATGCAATGGGTTTGAAGTGTCTTAAGTCTTCCAAGCAAGTCCGCTATTAATTAACGGCATTAAATTCAAGAAAGAACTGTGACAAAATCTATTCTTGTGATGTTGCTTCTATTATTGCGTAAGCATGGCTGGGAGCCACTTAGATATTTGTGACGTTCTCCCACACTGTGCATATATATATTTTTTTTACATATAGCACTTAAAATTGCGCAAAAAAAATCCAACGTGCATATTTCATAAACAGTATATAAATTTTTAAATTCTAAGAAAATTTTTATAAGAAAACATTTTTTGTAAATATAACTTAGACAAAAATTAAATCCCGGAATTAGTTACTTTAATCCCGGATTTCTGGATTAGAAAAAAACACCGGGATCTATGGGTTTTGGAATTCCGGGTTCCCGGGGCTGAAAACCCTACTAGATATCTTCCAGAAATTCTAAATGCCTCTATCCAAGTTAGCTGACTCCAAACATCCTGAGGGTGGGAGAAATTTCCGTTTTTTGACCCCACTCGTGGAGAAAGTTACAGAAGAAAATAAGAGAAAACATAAAATGTCACGGTTTAACATACATCCTCCTCGAACCCTTCAATGTTCAACACGTAAGTGAACTAACATTAACCGTATACAGTACAAAAGAAATAAATAAGATACATTAAATGTAATTCCAGATCCACAATACTTTGAAAAAAATTTTAAAATATACTTCTCTGACAAATATGAAATCCCGGGATTAGTTATTTTAATCCCGTTATCCTTGGGTTGCAAACCCTACTATATACTTATCTATCTCTTAATAATTCTAACTTTCTATCTATATTCTTTCACACTGACTTACTCTGACTTATATATTAAATCTCTTCCATATATCTCTCAAACATATATAACGTTTTATCTAGCTTTAACTGACTTATTTAGCAAGCGAACCTGAAATTTATATAATAAACTTAATCTGCATATCACGATTTCTTCTTCAGAAAAGGGTTGCTTATTTTTATAGCCCAAAGATTTCCCCAGAGGTTATTTGAAGGACGCGTATTGATCAGGCATATATGTAATTGTTAAACTAATTAAAAATGTAGAAAGTTAATTTCCCATTTCTGCTTTGTTAAAATGGCACATAATGCTAATTTGATATAAAAGGGATTGGTTAGTATGTACAATATTAATCGTTTTAAACATGGTTTTTAAAAGTATCCCGATCTTAGGGTTAAATAGTTAAGATGAGTAAGGAAAAAAATATAAGTATGAAAATACATCTTCTACCTTTTTTCGATTAAATAACATTTCTACCTGAAGTTAAAATCCTCTTTATGTGATACTTTAAATGTAGGGAAATCATACTCAATGAGATTTGATCAAAAATATTTCATTAATATTAAAATAGAATTTTTTTATGAATTCTAAATTAGTATTGATTATAAAAGCGTAGTATTTCTATAAACCATGTAACATATAAAATGATTTTCTGATTTGACTTATTTTCTTTAGAAGTTTATAAATTCCATCAAATGCATACATTTATGTGTTGTTTTTGAAATGCTTCATTTTCCTTATATTGATCTTGAAATTTTTTTAAAAAAACAAAGATTTATATTCATTTAATTTTTTTTTAAAGTAACGCAATAAAAATTAAATATAGAAAGTATTCATAAAGATCCTCTTTGATTCTTGATGAAATTTCAAGCGGAAAAAAATTAAATAAAATCATTTTTTTTTTTACAAATGTAGAAATTAAAGGGAACTATAATTGTCTACAAAGGTCAATGGAGTATGCTGATGAACGAAATTTTAAGGAAACACGTTATAAGATTTCAACAGTGAATCTCCACAGCTCAGCTTAATTAGAGAATCTCGAAAACCATCTTGAGACCTTCTTTGAAAACGTGGGATTTCACGTTTTTTATTAAAATGAAGATGCAAATTAAAGATATGCCTCTAAAATAAATTTGCAGTGAGTGTGCCTTAATTATTAAATAATGCATTTGATGTAATTTCACTAGCTGTAAAGAAGAAGATTGTAAGAAAAGAAAGTGAAAATATCTCATTAATCAGTGTTCTGATGTGCAAAATATATATAATCCCGAGATGCTTTTTAGCAAATGAAATTATCTTCCTTAAAGAAAAAAATTTTTTTAACAGTAAAATTTTAATTTCACCGTGTGATTTGCTATAAATTGCATAAACATTATTATACATATTTATTTTCTATTTTAGAATTCTTAATCTGTAAGCTTATTAGATTTTTTTACATCAATAAAATGGCAATCAATAAAGATATTGGAAGTGGAATTTTGCTATTTGTTAAAGTAATTATAATTAACCCAGGATGGGAGAATTTAGTATTTAACAATAATTTATTATTGATTGAACTTGATTTAAAAATAACTAAAGCACTTTTGTTCATAAATATTTATTTAAGAGAAATATTATTTTCATGTTTCATTTATTTTTCATTCGAAATTACTTCTCAAATTGTGCCAGTCTAGTAGGAAAGATATCCCTTAAATGCCATTAAAATAGCATTTAGAGACACGCTCGATTTAAATGAAATATGTCTTGAATCCTTTCATGAATCAATAGGTTATATTCCCAACGGGATATTTTAAATGATTTAAATGCAATATAATTACAAAATTTTCTTAAAAAATGTACTTAAATTGTATTTACATATACCAGAGATGTGTACAATTTTAAAATAACTGGATATTGTCGATTTAATTGATATTTGCATTCCATAATTATCATAAAGATTTATATATAAGAGAGGCTACTAAATTATTTATCCAATTATTGTTTAATTACCCAATTCTGTAATATTTCTTTTTACAACACACACACAAACTTGTATTTCTATACTCTCTTGATACATAAGTAATCAAATTTAAGTTGAATATACAGACAGAAAATATAATCCATATTTTAAATTTTTTTAAATGCATAATTAAGGGGACACGGTACGATTCAATTGACGAAAATCGGTCAAAAAATCAAAAAAAAATTTTTTAGACTAAATTATTTCTTATACATTTCTCTATTATCTCACAAAATTTCAGAGCTCTAAATTAAAAAAATCCAAAGTTATGATTACTAATATGCTCGTCAGAATTTACATTTTGACATCATTTGCTCTAGCAGACGCCCTTTTCATTTTCTAGCCAATTTAATTAATTCTATCACAGTTAAGCAGTTTGAAATAAAGTGAAGAGATTGCAATCCATTCAAATTGTTTGTTTACATTTGCTGAGCTATACTGCGTTCTTTATTCTGCTAATTTTTATTTCATATTTTTGAAATATTTAGTTTCGGTTTACCAAAAAATGTCTTTTTCAAGACTAATTATTTTATCGTTATCAGTTTAACAGTTTTTTTTTATATATTTAAACGTATTCTAATACAGCATTTTAATAGTTAAACATGCCTCGCACGAAGAGGAAAAACAAATCAAGTAAATTGAGTATTCAAAAGCGATGGTGCACTGAAACAAAAACTGAAAGCAATATGGACATTTCAGAGCACAATTCAAATGTTGCTCAACGCTCAAGTGGTGATAGAATTTTAAAAAATGAAAGAATTTCTATGCAAGAGAAAAGTGTACTAGAACAAGAAAATATTGCTGATACCTATGATGGACCAAGTTATATAATTGTTGACAAAAATGCCTTGTGTGATATTTTCAAGTATACTCTTTGTGGTATCTGCAACCAGTCAACTTTAAAACTTGAATTTGGACATAAATATGGGTTTTCGCATCAATTGAAACTGGTATGCAAAACATGTTCTGAGCAAAAAATGGAATGCTTTACATCTCCAAGACTTGAAAAAAAATCAAATACATCTACACCTTTCGATGTGAATGTTCGTGCTGTTCAAGCATTTCTTGCAATCAGTGGGGGTCATGCATCGGTTGAAAAATTTTGCATGTTTCTCAATATGCCTTTGATGTCGAGTAAAACTTTTAATGAAATTAAATGCTACATTAACTCAGTGTACTCTCTTGCTTCCCAAACTGTGTTGAACTATGTACATAACAGCGTTCAAAATGCATACAGAAAATTGAATCAAAATGGGTCAAATACAGTTACTGATATTGCTGTTTCTTTTGATGGGACATGGTTGACCCGAGGACACACATCCCAAATCGGTGTTGGCTGTGTAGTCGACACTTTAACAGGATATGTTATTGACTATGAAATTATGAGCAAGTACTGTCCAACATGTATAAGTGCGAAAAATAAATTAGGCGAAACTACAGCTGAATACGATGTTTGGTATTCTGGCCACAAAAATTCCTGCCAGATTAACCACGTTGGGACATCAGGAGCAATGGAAATGAAAGCTGCAGCTAAAATTTGGTCTCGATCAGAAGCATGTGGTTTCCGTTACACAACATTGTTATCTGATGGTGATGCTAAAACTCATAAATTCTTAAATAGCCTAAAAATATATGGACCAGATGTTGAAATTTTGAAAGAAGAGTGTATTAATCACGTTAGTAAAAGGTTAGGCACCAGCTTACGCAATCTTGTGAAAGATTGGAGAGCTAAAGGTATCACTTTAGGAGGAAAATCTTATGGCAGCCTAAAAGAAACAACGATAAAAAAACTAACGCAGTATTATCAGAAAGCTATTCTGGAAAATAAAGGAGATATTCAGGGCATGAAAAAATCTATATATGCCACGCTTTATCACGGTATCTCGACAGATAAAAATCCAATGCACATAAAATGTCCTCCTGGCAAAGATTCGTGGTGTTTTTATCGAAGAGCCTTAGCTAAAGGTGAAAAACCTGCACCACATAAATTTAATATTGGAGCACCAATAAATCCAGATTACTTGACAAAAATTGTTCCAATATATCAAAGGTTAGCTTCTGATAGTCTTTTGAAAGGATGTGCCAGATGTCTGACTCAGAACAGCAACGAGAGTCTGCATAGCGTGATTTGGAGTAAGTGCTCTAAAGAAACTTCAGCGAAATCACGACGTGTAAATATAGCTGTTTCTGAGGCAGTATCAGAATATAACTTTGGTACTTTGAAAGCCTTAAAAGTAATACAAAAGGCAGCTAATTTGGATCTTGGTGAAGAAGCAGTAAAAATTGCTGCCACACGTGATTACAGACGTAAAAAAGAAAGAAATCGCCAAAATAATCTTGCTTTTCGCAT
>BMAO01016490.1:0-86768 GCA_019973975.1 Trichonephila clavata | reverse complement strand
AAAATGAATTAAAAATGAACAGTTAACAAAGAAACTGAAGTGCTAATTTTTTGCGATATCTGGCAACATTGTTTTTTAAATTATTTTTGGAGGATTTGGAACAGAGTATTGTAAAATGTGTATAGAAGGTTCATGAAATCATAATGAAGAAACGGGAAAACCCACGGAATTGTAAATTTAATTTAGTCACACACACAAACACTGAGAGGATCTTTCGTTTTTAAATTTTATCTCTACTTTAGACTTCAATCAAATAATTAAGTAAAAAAAAATCTATACGACTTTTTCTCTTTATATGAGAATTTTTAAAGTATAATTTTTCGATATAACTTAGTTTTTAAAAATATATTAACAACTTTTGAAAATTTAAATTGTTTTTTTTGTTCCACTTGTGTGTTTAAAAAAACTTTCCTAAAAGTGTACTGTATTAGTTTAAGGCACAGTAACTACGCAAGGATCAACACGTGTGTTTACATCAGATCGTTTCTTTAAAAAGTTCCGTAGCTAATTCTCAATTCCATGTAACCGGATTTACGTCATTTGTTAACAGGAAAAAAAGCTTTCACAAATAGGAAATATAAAGTTCGTTGTACCATATAAACGAATGAGACAATTAAACAATTTTAAGTTTCTTTACCCTTGAAATAAACAGTTCGGCATAAATAAATTCTGATGAATCTTTGAAATAAAGTTGTTTCTGAATAGGCCTTTTCCCCTTTCCATGGAATTTTACTTATTTCACTGTCTTCTAATTATTGCACAGTTTGATGAAACTCAAACAAATTTTTCGGATTTTTTTTTATTAAAACGGAAATTTTGTATAAATACAACAATAGACAGATTTATAAATAAATTGTTTGATCGTTTATTAACATCACACTACGGAATAACAAGACAGCTATAATATAATTAGGACTAATAGTAACAGATTGCATATAAATAAATATTATTTTTAAAACAAACATCCCATTCTTAGATATAAGATAAAAAAAGAAATAAAAAATGTTATGAAATGTATTATATGTCGATTTGATATCTATTAACGTCACACTTCGAACCTATTTGAGGGCTATTAGCGACAAACCTGTGGCTGCAGTAGCTGGCGTGTCATGAAATCGAGCATATCACCTATAAAAACCCGCCGTGTAGTTAACGTTACCTTTTGAGATTCAAACGTTCTTCTGTTGGTGTGGTAGTTAGGAGAGGTGGTGCTAGCTCAGGTGTCGTCTTCGTTACTTGACCATAGTTCAAAATTACAAGGCCCGTCGCCAGCAGCCCTCGTGCAGCTTTATTTGCGACGTTAATATAGCTTTCACTCTTGGCGACGAAACTCGTAATTTTGAGCCAGAACCAAGTGACAAGGACAACAACTGAGTCGGTAGTTCAGTCTAAACTTTCCCGCCATAAGAATTTTGAGCCTCAACAGGTTTAACATACAGTAGCCTTTTTACACGGGGTTTCTTCAGTGATAGTAGGACTCGGACTCATGACTCGACAACGCTAGGTCGTGTGTTCGCGACCATGACCATTAGTCTACCACTACATATCGGAAATACTTCTCTGATTATGATATGAAAGAGAATATGTATACGATATGAAAACTCCGGTGATTTATTTCTGAATAATTATGCTTATTAAAAACTATTAACGATTGAATAAATAAATCAATTCCTTCATTTAAGTCAGATTTAAATCTTATTTACGAAAAAAAAAAAACAAGAGAAAGATTCAAGTTTTAGGCATTTTTCTCACCTCAATATGAAATTTAATTAGTATATCTTAAGTTGTTTTTGTTTTCACATAGGTGGGTGGCCGCGGTAGACTAGAGATCAAGGTAACGGGCTAGTGACCGGCGTGTTATGAGTTCGAGTCTAGTACCTCCAAAGACCCGACGTATAAGGGGTGATGCACGTTATATCTGTCGAGGCTCAAACGTCCTCCCGTTGGTGTTGTGTGGAAGTTAGAACAGGGGGTGCCAGCCCATTTGTTATTCTCGTCACTTGACCATAGTTCAAAATTACGAGGTCCATCACCAAAAGCCCCATAGTAGCTGAATAGTGTTACATTAATATTCACTAGACCCAAAATTCAATTCACATTGATGGAAAAGGAATTCTGCAACGTGACGTTCTAAAAACGGCTTTTCCTCAAACAAAATCTATTTAATTACCAATATTAAAATTTTCAAATAAATATTTTAGCTAAAGACGTGCGATGAATAAATATAGGAAATTGAATTATTTCCCTAAAATCAATATATGCTCCTGTAGTGATTGGTCGATTTTATTCTGACAACATATTAAAACAAGGACAATTATTCACCTTTTTTGACTAGATGCTGATATATTATTTAGTTCTTCCTGTGCCTATCAAATGTCCACTGTCCTGTTTCAGGTAAGTATTGATCGAGTTGCTCAATAGAACAGAAAGAAATGTGACCTTACTGATTCGTGCATAAAAGAATGATTGAATGTCAATTACTGATTGCAATTTTTATATAGTCACGCACTCATTTTCTATTTTGGCCTGTAGAAAATGTATATCAAGAAAAGTTTCTCCATTGGAGGGGTATTGTAGGCAGAAAAGATTGTTTGTAAGCAAAGAGAGAGAGAAAAAATTCTCTTTCAATAATGGAATCAACTTGGGGAGAGTTTTTGACCAAAATTGTCACCAAGGCACTAAATTTAGTGAAAAAATAAATACATTCAGAAAAGTGTCAAAGGATCTAGGATTATTATTTGACAAATTTTTTTTTAAAATTTCTTTCCTGCTTATATGAAAAAGACTCAGTAAAACAACATTGGGGAGTCAAATATACTCATGTCCAAAATTAAGGTCACAAACATGCTTTTCGTCATAACTTTAAAATGCCTCTAGAAAAACTGATAAAATTTGTATTTAAATGTTTTGAAAAATGAGTAGCAAACAATATCAACCTTCAGTTTATATAGGAAAAGATTTTGTTTAGCGTTAGGTTTTGCAGAATTACTGGATTGAGGCCGTTCAAGCGTATGGGAATTTTGCTTCCAGTTTTATGAATATTGCATTAAAACAGTTTACAGGGAAAATGACTTCTTATAACCATTTAGATGATTCCTTGAGATGGAGAAATTTTGGCAGGCTGGAAGCTGACCGGTCTCAAGAGGAGGTGGCTCGATGGTTACAAGTGGCCCGAAAGTGGTCTCCCGGTTATGAAATCAGTTAAAAATAAAAGGTACTGTCACCAAGATGATCAGGCAAGATCGCCACAGAGCATGTACTTCTGCACACAGGTTCGCTACTTGGTATTAAGCGCACGATGACATGTGTGAATAACGGCTCTTCAGCTTGCTCGTGACCTTGCTGCTGTGCTTTGAAGGAGATTTTTCAGGCTAACAGTCTACAGACATCTTGAAGAGACTAGCCATTAAGAACGGCGTTCAGTCTGGTGCTTCTCTTTGACTGCATCCAGCAGGAAAGACCGAATATTGTCGAACCAGTCGTGGACACCACAAGAATGAGGGAGAGTTCTTTTTAGTGATGGTCGAAATGTGTACTAGACAAAGTGATTCTCGTCAAGTCTTCACCTGGAGAGAAAGTGGAGCTCGATTTCATCCCTCCTACGTAACAAATATCGACAGATTTGATGGCATCGGAATCCTTGTGTGTGGTGGCATAATGTTCAGCAGTCGTACACCACTGTACGTTTTCGATGCAGGTACTGGCAATTCACAGCGCTATAGAGATGAGATCCTGGAAGCCTATGTGAGGTTTTTCTGAGTGCTATGGGCCCAGACTACACTTTTGGACGATAATGCGTGACCAGACAGAACTCGCATTGTTGTTGAATTTCATGAAGGAGCAGATATTCGCCGTATCGATTGACCGTCGAGGTTTCCGGATGACAGTTTCATTGAATATGTTTGAGATGGTCTAGGGGGAAAAAAAGCCATTTCTAGTGTGGCTTCCCTCCTAGGATCCCCTAGAAATTAAAAATGGGCTTTGTTGCCACAAATACTTATCGACGCTCTCATAAAAAGCGTGGAAGCTCGTTATGAGGCTTGTGTAGCAGTTCACTGTGGTCACACTCCATATTAGACAGACTTTTCCCGGGGTAAATGCTTTATCTCTGACACAGGATTTCAAACTTTTTGATATAACTTGTGTATATTAATTAACAATTAAAATTTTTTCCATATTGTGATGGAAATTTTGGACATGAATGTATTAGACAGTAACTGAGATTACGGATATGAATTGCAATGTTATATGCTTGTGTGTGTGTATGTGATATTTGAATCTGTGCTATATTGTAGGTTATGCGTGTGTTATTTATTTACTGTTAATTGAAAATCTAAATTTACTAGAGTGTTCAAAAGTATATTGTGATTTACTTCGAAAGAACTTACCTGCTATTTGCGTTGAGCTTTTCTGCATTTGAAAGATGATTATTCAAGTAAAAATACGAAAAGGAAATAAATCTTTAAGAATTTCTGTTCGAGCGATTTCTTTATTAAAAAGAGAGTATATAGTGACTACTACATGGCATCTGTATATATTTTTTGGTATTTTGAAACCATATTTTAAAATAAGTGACATTGAATAAATTTCGTTAAATGCTTTAAAATTCATTAATAGAAACAATGATATATGTTGCCCCCCCCCCAAATGGGGAATTTAATATCGTCTTTATCACCTTTTCTGTATTTTTAAGATTCATCTCCAATTTTCAGTTTTTTTTAGCTCTCTAATCAAACTCAAATAAAACATCCCTATTTTCGTGACAAATATTTTGTTTAACATGAATCTTTTTAGCTGAAAATTTCTCTAAACAATTAAAATTATTTCAATTATACACTCGAAATTGTCTTATTGTCTGTATTTTTACTTATTTTTTTAGAAAAATTCCTTTTCTCAAAAACTCTTAATTTAAAGTTATTTTTTTCATTCCACGTATCGTAACGGAAAAAGAAACAGCCATTTTTGAAAAGAATGAATAATATAAGGGAAAAATATCGTTTTAGATAGTAGTTTGGATATTTCGATTTGGCTAAACCACATGCGTATAATTTAAATCGGCAGGAATTTTTGTGGGATATTTCTGCCTTTGTTTTTATTTTGCTTTTTCAGATTTTATAAGATTCTCATCAATATTTTATTTAGAAAAATCATTTTGTATATTGATAAGCTTAAAACCATACAAATTTGTTTTTGTTGCTTATGCCACCTGATCGACAGTATCATCAGATCAAGGTCCACGAAATTCATCGCGGCTAAGAGCTAAAATTTTACACCTGTTGTTAGCCTTAGCTGTGAGCCCCATTATGGTGATAGCACGATTTGGCTCGGTACAACACGATAGATGGCGACACCATTCGGACCCACTGATTTAATGAGCACGTTCTCCGTGTGTACTCGGCGGATATTTGGTGGCATTGGGCATCGAACCCAGGCCTTCCGGTCTGGAGACCGATGCTCTAACCACTAGGCTACCCACGGCCCCCATACAAGTTTAAATACAATTATTTGCATTTCAAAATTCCTAGTAATTTTGATAAATATTTATCTACATTAATAGGTGGAAGAGTGTGTTTGAGTATGGAAGTGTAATGGTAGCTTGAATCTCAAATTGATTTTTTTAACAAATTTGGTTTTAGTTATTTAAAAATTGGTTCTGAACTCTCATTTTTGCATATTTTTTTCATTTTACTCTCAAACAAAACGTCACAAGATTAGACATTTTTGCGCCATCCGATAGATCCAAGATTTAAAAGAAAACTGACTTTAACTGTTGCTGACGGTGTTAAATCGAGGCCTGTTGTTAGCCGTAGCTTTGAGCACCATACAGGTGACAGTACGATTTGGCTCAGTTCCACCTAACTTTCAGGGGGAAAAACCTTGGGCGGGGGTCAGTGGCCTTCCACCTCTCTCACCAGCCTTACGCGAGGATTTGCAGCTCAACGAATATTTAGAGTGCCCCCTTCCCTCGAAGACACTGTACATTTACAAACATCCATGCCTTCTACGGGATTCAAACACTGGTCCTTCGGCCACAGCAATTAGCGTCACTAATCACTATACCGGACGGGTGGTAGTGCGAGCCTGTAAATTAGTGAACTGATTTTTGGCGAACTTTTGGAGATAACTCTAAAGAACGTGAGTTTTTCAGAATTTTTATTTCTAAATATTTTTTTTTATCGATAAATCTATTTATTTTACATGGCATATTATCAATGTTTTTCGTATTGCTTCGATGTGCTACGTTATGAAAAATATCAATCAACAAACCAGAAATTTTTAGATTTAAATATCACGGTATTTATACTATGTATGGAATAAGCATTTGACCTCATTTAAAAATGAACTAAAGTATATATATATATATATATATCCATTTTATCATTATATCTATATATTTTTTGTTCTTTCCCCTTTCTCTCCTTTTAATTAAAGAATATTGTAGCTGCGCTACGCATAACTCTGGCGCTAATGCGACTAAAAAAAAAAAATGTTCTTTGCTTCCGACAATTCTCTTCTTTTTCTTCCCTTTTTTTTGGTCATCTCTTTATTCATCGTTGATATTAAAATATTGTCATCGCTTGCTTTCTTGCTAAAATGCCAAGTTTCATTTTAAGAACGAGTACTATAAATTAAACTCAGAGGCGCAACAGCCCATGAGGGCCAAGGCTTACTGTGCCCATCTCAGTATACATGACCATTGGGCGCTGAGGTGTATGAGAAGATGTCCCGAACAGGTGGTTAGTCTGACGCGAAATCTTCAATGTTTAATCCCCAAGCTAGTTTGGTACTCATTTATCGACCCACTGAAGGACGAGTACTATAGCTAGCACCAAATAAAGTAAATCAATTAGTTTGTCAACCAGTTTCAGTTCCAATTCTATCGAAACGGTAGAAACTCCACCACCGAGCCTAATAATTCAAAGTATTAATAAAGTAAGCAATAGTCTGTACAAATGCGTAAAATACACCACGTTCTATTAAAAATAATTTTGTCCTTACAACTATATATTTTTTATAATTCTAGGAATAACTTCTTGAAGTTATTGAAACCTCGGTGTGATGGATGTAACCAAGTGACAATCACGGACTCGTGACCCGCATTGTATCTGTCTTGAGTTCGAATCCTGGTGATTTTAAAGACTTGTCTCGTATAGAGGCTGATGAACACAGCAGACCTAAACTCTTCTCATTGAAGTGGTGTAGAAATTTGGGGACAAGGAGTTTAGCTAGTTACTTGACCAGGGTTCAAAAGCATGAGAGTCGTCGCCAATAATCCTAATGTTCCGTAATAACTCGACATCAATATGCGATCTATCTACGGTTCAGATTATTATATATTTTTTAGAAGTATCTAAAGACGTATTAAGACTCATTAAGGCCCTGGGGCTCTATGCAAAAATAGGCCCTACCTGAGATCTTTAAAATTAGACAGTATATACCAGGGGTCGGTAACCTTTTAGTTGTGGCGTGCCAGACTAATCTTCCAATATGATTCAGCGTGCCACACAGTAAAACATTTTTGAAAAAATTCGATTCCCGCGGTAATGCATGCAGAGTTAGAGAATAGAGGTCAATAATATAGATTTACAGTTTCATTATATATTAATTTTGATTTAATTATTTGATTTTTATTAAAATTAATTTGAGATATTTCTTAACATAAAAATAAACGGTATAAAACAAACCAACAAACAAAACATTTTTTTATTTAACAAAAATAAAAAAAAATTTAAATTATACATATTTTATGTATTTTTAAACATATTTATTAAAATAAGAAATAGACAACATAAAATATATAAGTATTTCCCTTCATTGTTAAATAAAAAGATAAATACGAGTTTTAATGCTAAACCAGTGCTTGCATCGCTCTACTTTCCTATTACAAAACCAGGCTATATTTTGTGACTTTCAATTTGACACGACAAGTTTTTTTAAATAATTTCTTTGCTTACTCGAAATATTTTTCACATATGAGGAACTATTTTTTACTTAGATATGTAGAACCAAAAGCTGAAAGTAGAGAGAAAGCACATGCAATTTTCTGTCTTCAAAAAATTGAATATCTCCAACTATGAGATTCAATAATTTGCAAAATAGCTGTAAATTTATCTTAGAGTTATTTTCGAATTTCCGTAAATGTCCATAATTCTGAAGATGTTTGCCAAATAAAGTCTGTTACAAATTTATCAACTTTCATCCACTCAAAAATTGACAAATTTGTAGAGTAGTGCAGAGTACCACTGAGACTTGTGCCATAGGTTGGCGATATATATCATGCATTGTCAAGTACTAGTTCAAACGGTAATTTGAAACAAATGAATGTGCATGATTCGCAATCTCAAAAACTTAGGCACTAACCGGCTCGACCGATGACCGCATTTCAACTAAATGAGTTAAATAATTGTTCACGGTATTAGGCCTAGGCTTTGATATAGACAACGGTCATCACATAATAATACAGTCTTACCACTTTTGCCAGCTGACATGCACTTTGAAATGTCCTGTTTTTCAGAGAATATGTACTTGAATGATATTTGACCATTAAAACTATTCAGATCATGATCTTATTAAGGCAGAGTAGAGAACGAAACGAGGCACCCAACTAGGGCAAGGCCCGGGCCCAGCTGATCTTTGCCTTAAGACGTCCCTGGAAGTATCCTGATGTCAAATGGCTGGGGATTTTTTAAAATAATTGTTTGTATTACGTCTCTAAGGGAATAGATAGCACTTTTTTGCTTCTGAAATTAACCTAATACGTGTGATCTACAATATTAATGATCTTCGAAACTGTGATAATATTTACTAAGTAGAACATAATTTTTTAAAAATAAAATATCCCTATTTTTTTCTGAAGAAAAAAACTACAACTTACCATCGATTTAAACTGCATCCCGAAATGCCTGGATTTTTCTTCAGCGTCGAGTGGTAAAATGACGAGCTTTCCCTGATTGAACTGAATTGTTTTCTGGTATTTTCTTGAACCAGATTCATTATATATCTGGGAAAATTGTGAAACGACCTTTATAGAGGCACTTGACCTTCTACGGGAATGAATAGCAATTATATCAATTTTCCCAGGCATTCATTTCACATTTTCATTCAGAGTAAAAAAAAAAGTAACAAAAACTCAGTTCTGATGGAAGAACTGAATTTTTAGGATTAAATTACGTAAAAATAAAAATTATAGACACATTTTTATAGGCATTGTTTTCTTCTAATGTATGTTATTAACCTTTTTTCAAGACACAAAATGAAAGGTTAAATTTAGAAATCTAAATATTTTTTTAAATTGTACCTGGAAAAATTAACCTAGAACTCGTAAGATACTATGAGAGACAAGAAATTATGCATTCCTGTAGGAGAATATGTAATTTTTAATGCATTTTTTTTTAAAAATATTTTTCTTAATTTATAGTTTTAAATGAGTTTATTAATTAGTTTGTTCCCAAATTAATTAATTTGTTCTTGAAAGTGTTTTTGTTTCACTAATACCTGTTTAAATCGTGATTTTTATTCATGCATGAAAAAAATGTGCACAAACTATGTCATTTTTAGACAAACTCTTTGACGTTTTGAATATCAATAATTCTTCTCAAAGAATGATTTATATAAACATATGATTTGGGATTTCATGTATCAAAACCACATTTAAATAATTTAACAAGAAACGCACTTTCAGAAAACTGTTAATGAAGTATCCTCTGTAATTTAAATAGCTTAAATTTTATAAACGTTTGCAAGGAATATATTTGTATGTGTGAATAAAAGTTCTTAACTTTTTCCGTTTAGAAAACTTATTAAAAACGTTTCGCGAGGGTAAGAAATTTCGTTTAATACACAAAGATTCCTGACACACAGACACGCGCACACACACACGTACACGCCCCCACACACCTGATTTCATTCATAAAACTTTGACTTTAAATCATACATAGAAATTATTAATAAAATAGTTTTGAAGAGTTCTGTGTAGTAAGTTTAAATTAATCCATAATCTGATGGGAATGTTTGAATGAATGATTGAAGTATATCTTTTTTAGTTAATTTGAAGAAAAAAACATATTATTTTACAACCATTTGAGAATAAAATAAAATATTTATAAATGCGTTTTGAGCATTATAATTTGATGATTTTTGAAGCGAGTAGTCTTTATTTTAGTTAATTTCTCATTATTATTTTCAGCAATTGTGAGTAATTTAAAAACTGATGGACAGTGCATTCTTTAATTCCTTCGAGTGTCCGCGATGGCTGAGTAGTCACAGTCACAAGATCAGTATTGTAGAGGTTTAAATCTATCAGGGTTCTAAGTCCTCACGGTGGCGTGGCATAAAGTTTGGGGAGTGGGGTGGCATCTAGAGTGTCATTTTCGGCATTAACTGAGGTTCCAGATTAAGAGGTCCTTTGCCAATAACTCTTGTATTGCTCTGAACTGCAACTTTAATAAACAATCTGCTTGGTGGTTTAGAGGTAGGGTGTCCGTTTCGTAAGCTTAAGGTTTTGTGTTCGATCCCGACTGTAGTAGACAGATTTTCTGGATGCGAAAATATTAGGCACGTATGTCATATGTTTATGGGGCATGTAAAAGATCCCTTGAGTATCAATTTGGCTCTGGCACTCTCGGCAAAATTAAATCACGGCAATATTAAACATTCGACGAGAGCTTGAATTAGAAATTAATTCAAGCGTCAAAATTTGGTAGTGAGAGCCGCCAATATGAAATGGCTCTCGCATTTGGGGATTTACCGTGTCTGCAAAGGCTTAGTCACAAATATGCAGCCCAATGGAATAAAGAATAAACAATCAAATTAACACACCTTTGAATTAGACTTAGTGAAAGTTTTTCTCTTTCCGACTGTAACCAATCAAAAACAATTATTTCCTAATATATAGAACCAGATTCAGTAAAAATAAATCATTAATTCATTTCTGTATGGATATCAAAGGGTTAAAGTAAAAAGATTAAATATTTCCCATTTCTTATCATCACTTGTTTTGTTTTGATTATGCAGTCACTCTAGATAAGATGTCATAAAAAGTGATGCCGCAATCTCGGTATCATTTTTTTGACAGGTTCTTATAACTTGATACATAGTATTATCATATCTTGAATATGTTTGCGTACGATTTCTCTTCCTCCTCTCCTTAAGAAGACATCTCTTACAGAGTTTAATACGACTAATTTTAAATTGGATTACTTAGTAGAAATAGCTCTTTCATTCTGATACATCACAGCCAGTTTCCTTTTTTATTATGACACACATAATAGTTTTCATCTACCGGAGATGTTGAATTCATTAACGCAGTGTTTCTCAAACTGTGAGCCCCTTCCCCACAAGAGGGCTTGATAACTCTACGAGGGGAGCGCGAGCATATTGAAATATCAAAAACAAAAGATTATTTTAAAAAAAAAATTAATTTACTGAAAGTAAACAAACAAAATACATTCTGACATAATAAAAAATAAAATTAACATTTGCACTGATATAACACACTTATAAATGTATCAGTACTGTACAATGTGTTTTACAATTAATTTAACAATACTAAGTTAAGAACAAGTTTATATAATAATTACCAATGACCCCATGGGCTTGTCACATATAAAGTTATATACAAATATTAACACTTATCTTAATAATTTGTACGGTTTATAATTAATCCCTTAACCACGGATTAAAAGTTACGCGATTCGCTCCCCAATGCCCCAGATGCGATGTATTGGGGGGGGGGGGGAGGAAATTTTCCGATATAAGTCAATCCTTCGCAAACACTGTCAGGGTCCTTTAATTGCATTCCAAAGCCTTCGGAATAATTTTATGGATAGCAGATCGTACTTCGGAAAGACGAATATATACGTCCAGGGCAACTAACGCTTTGGCTAAGTGAGACGTTTATATACACCGGTGGCTCTTGAGAAAAAGTCGTATTGCAGCTTTAGTGCTAAGCATAGTATTATTGAATTCAATACATTGTTATTTGTATGGACTGGGAGGGCTTGAGGAAAATTATGGTTGAATGCTAGGTCGCAAATATTGAAAATTTGAGAAGCACTGCATTAACGTAATGTTAATCCAATGGAATCTCTATTTCTTCTTTAGTCCAGACGAGTGTATCGATTTGAATGCAATAAAATCCATCCCGAAAGAGCAAAAAATAATTAAATTTATTTTTGAATTATATTTTTTTTAATGTTTTAAAATTTTTCTCAAAGGACTGATCATTTTCTGAAGCATTTTTAAAATAAATATAAGAGTATTTCCACAAAAATCGAAGGAAAAAAATTGTAAAATTCCAAAGAAACCTACATTATTCTTTTGCTCATTATCTTAGCCAAATCGATGTGCGAGTCTAGATTTAAGTAGTAAATTGCGTAGGATTAACACTACGTACACGAATTTAAAATAGACGGTAGAAGGAAGCCTTAAAGCTCATGTTAACAAATTATCTTAAAATCGTGAACGTAATTATTAATAATATCATTCCAATAAAAATAAACTATTATATTAATTTAAATGCAATAAAAACTCTTGAAATATAATAAGAAAGAGGAAGTGTCTGCCTGCGAATTATTTTCTTTCCGATTTCTCAAAAGGTATTTTTAAAGTTTTTATTTACAGATACAAAAGCGCTTACAGTTAATAAAATTGTAATAAATAAAATTTAATGTATAATTCCTCATGATTTTGCAAAACCATAGCTCGTTCACAGTGTTACATGCTTTTTATCATAAACTGTATACATTTATTCTGTTTAATCCTGATGATTATTTATCTATTTAATAATTTTAAAATTAAGGTCATCTAATTTTATTTGGATTCTTTAAACAAAGAATAAGGACGAAAACAAAAAGCTATGTTTTAATAAATATATATCAATGGATTTATTAAAAAAATATATATAAAAAAATCATTAATTCTAGAAATTTTTAAACAATGACACACACGTAAACTTCAAATAAATTTTTTTTTTTTTCAATTTTGCGTTTGAAATCCGAAATTTTCAAATATACCACAGACCATGGTTCAATAATTCACTTAATGCAGGGATTTTTTAAAGGGGTTGACATTAACTTCTTGGAGTTTATGAAAGTTTAAATAGAGACTATAATATTTCAGTGGTTTACTGGGGATCGATTAAAATTTTTTTTGTTTAAAATTTTACTTAACTTTTAAGGGTTAAAATTTTCAATTATAATATCTATTTTAACATGTATAAATATAGTAAAGATTTGCATAGGAGGTGTGATCACCACATCTAATGAGGGGAATGTCATAAATGTCTCAGTATTAAAAAAAACGTAAAATTATAAGCCTCTTATTTTCTAATATTCTATTTATATTCTTAGTGAATCCTGTTTGTGTAATTATTAGTTTTATGATTATTTTATTTGCTGTATATTATAGAGAAAAATGTGAGGGATTTACGCGACGAAAATTATTCTTTTAAAAGTTTATGTTGGTAAAAGTTTTGGGAGCCCTGACTTAATGCATATTTCATTAATATGCATGAAGCAAACCTCTTGCTTGAAAATTACTTTGAATAATATATCTTTACACTAAGTTCTAAATCGTTCTGTTGCACACGCAATACTCTTGACCGAAGCTTTAGAAATCTCGGAATTTTTTTCTCCAAAAAATACTCGAATAGCTTCGAAGCAGAAAGTCGTTCACTGTTTTGAAAGAGATCAACTACACGACGCGCATATTATATAAGTGAAAACTATTAGCTTTTAACCGTTATGATTGTTCCATTAACTGTGACAAACCAGAATCGAAGGCTGTTTCCTCTTTCGACTATTATCGGCTACAAAGCTATCTCCAAGGTCTTTCTATTTCATGTAACAACATATTGATTAAAAGAACGCATTGACATTTATAAATCCGTGTTAGCATAAAACAGAGATATTTTTGCTTACCTGTTTTATAAAATTTATTTCATTTCTGCTAAACAAGACATCTACTTTTACATATTTCTTAATGTTTCACAGGTTGCATGGACTTCTGACCCGCTGAGTAGAAGCGCTGATAGTTTGGTTAAATCTGTTGAGATAAAAATCTTCCCATTGGCGTGGTGTGGAAGTTTGGAAAGGGGCGTGCCAGCACAAGTGTCGTCCTTGCCACTTGACCACTGCAAAAAATTATGAGGTCCGTCGCCAATAGTCTTCGTGTAGCTGTTTAATAAACACTCCCTCACCACATAGACTTTAGTATTATTTTAGAATATTCTATTTCTAAAAAAAAACCTGCATACATTTCAATAATGTTTCCCATATTCTCCATAATTTACACTTGTCTAGGAATAGTGAAATATAAAATTAATTTGATGATGATGGAAGAGCCTCAATTCAGTTCGTCTATTATAGTTAGAAAAAAGTCCATATGATCTTGCCTATCTTAGAACGTATATTATTGTAACCATGTTGGTGAAATTGGGTAATTATAATGGCGATTCAATGGAAACACAGCGAAATTAGGCGATAGAGCCAAGTTGGCATCATTTTGGGCGCCATGTTGGCAACTTGGCGATTGATTGAACGGTGTAAAAGTTGATATGTTGTAGCGTTGTCTGGGGGGGGGGCGAGTTGCAACAAAGAAACTAGCACAAAAACCTTCTCCACAAAAAATACACATACATGCCAATTCTCATAGTAATCTGTTGATTGGTGTTGGAGTGAAGCGAGGTCAATATACAAATATCCATTTTTAGACATATACAGGGTGTCCCAAAACGACCGCATAAACTCTGCACAGCTAGATATCTCTTTGGGAGTACATAAAAGCTGCCCAAAGAAGCATTCCTGTATGATCCCTAGTTTACGAGAAAAATACGAAAAACAAAGTATGACGTCACTTCCGGTGCAAGAAAAAAACCTTATTGGACATATCAACAACAGTATTTGCATATCTTTCCAGATGATAATGTTTAAAACGTTCGTCGCGCATGTCGCGTCATGTGTGCGCGCGCCGTGGAATGACGTTAAGCCGCCGTTGAACTGGTATTTAAAAGGCTGCATCTTGCAGCTACCGGTAGTCTTCGTATGGTGACCATGTGTTCCGTTCGTGACTACTGCGACATGTACTTGCGACATGCCATCTCAAGGAACTGGTGTATCGAGACGTAGTGATAACACAAATGGACTTAGTTGCTCGTCTGCGTGCTGCTTGTACTTCGGTGGACCCCACGATGCTGCGACGTGTGATGACAGCCATTACACGGCCTGCTCAAGCCTGCCTCGACATGCACGGCGAACATTTTGAACATCTGCCTTAAATTGTGCACATACTGCTGTTGATATGTTAAAAAAAAGTGGGTTTTTTTGCACCGGAAGTGACGTCATACTTTGTTTTTCGTATTTGTCTCGTAAACTATAGGTCGTACAGGAACGCTTCTTTGGGCAGTTTTTATGTACTCCCAACGAGGAATTTAGCTGTGCAGAGTTTATGCGGTCGTTTTGGGACCCCCTTGTAGATTACTTATCATCTCTCTAATATATATAATATATACATATGCGAGTACACAACAATTGATTCCTTTTCTTCTCATTTAATAAATATCTAAAAATTTTGGTTTAAAACTATCTGATTTCTGAGTTTGTTGTTTGAATTTAATAATGATTGCTACTTTGTTCGAATAAGCCAGAATTTCAATAATCAATACGAAACATACAGTAATAAAGCGAATTAAATTTTTGAGTTTCAAAATGAATTGCAATTGACCTATTATTATAAAATAACTGGTTTATTACAATTCTATTGCATTTAAAGAATTTGTAATAAAAAAGAGCACAAAGCTGATTTTTAAATAAATTTTGATATAAAATTAAAATACCTAATCAAAATAAAAAAAATATGTGTGTGTGTTTATGACCACACGATAGAAGTGAAAACTTCTGATTTATTCTGGGCAAGAGAATCCAAATATGTACTATGTTTGTGTACTACAAATGTGTACTATAATCCAGATGTACTATGTTTTCTTTTACGACGTTTCCGCATGTGGACGTTAAGTAGTTCTCTTTTTTGTGCCCATTTATCAGTGTATTTGTTTATTTCAGCCTTTTTCTATAAAAGGCACGGAATTATGCATTCTTATATATTTATATATGATTAAATGTCAATTAGTTTAATTATTTAAAAATATTTATATGTAAATTACTTATGTAGATTATATTAATATAATATGTATGTCTATATGGTACTTACGTACAATCGCAACAATGCCAACGTTTAAGATAACTCGCCAAGTTTTAAAATCTGATTTCCCTTGTGTCGTTCTCGCTGAATCGGCAACCATGTGTTTTCTTTCATAAAATGTCGCCAATACCGTTGCGATAACACTCAACTTCCGTTTATATAACTTATATAATGTCGTATACTATATAAGGCTGCTACTATGTAAATTATGCCCTGAGAGCCGTTTTATTTTTAAAATGCTCTAAGCCAGCGTTTCTCAAACTGTGGGGCTGGTGATGGATCTTGTAATTCTGAATCATGACTAAGGGACGAGAACATCAATTAAAACTATCACCCCACTCTCTAAACTTCCACAAGCGGACTTTGAGACTCGTGGATTCAACTTCCATCAGCTCCTCTACACGGAGGGTTTTCAATGACACTAGGACTTGAACCCACTTGCCGGCCACGCGTTTGTATCTATGAACACTCGGCCACTAGGAAAATGAAGAACTAGTCAAGACCGATTACTTTGAGTCGCCAATAGACCTTGTTTTACCTTAGTGAAATATCCATAAAATAAAATATTAACGTAAAAGCTAGAAATGAAAAGTTAAATTGTGTGGGATGTTAATAATATATATATATATATATGAATTTGTAAAAAAAAAGTCACATTAAATAATTACTGTGCATTTGAAAAAAGGAGATAAAATATCATTACATTTGCATATATGAGGAATTTCGTAGCCTTTTGTTTGTATTAATATGTTAAGGGGGAAACCGTACTGTTTCAAACGATTCTTGGCTGCATTTTGATGTTGCCGTAATAATGGTTTTGTTTTCAGCAATTTCTCTCGCCCGATTGAACTGGAATTTGGTTTACGTAACCTTTTTACTTTGCTGTTATGCAATTCGACTTAAGTTGCGAAGATTTAAGATGTTTCAAATCGTACTTCCTATTGTTTATTATTTGTGAAAACATTGAAAAATTAATTCGCATAAAATAACAGGCTTTTTGAGGCTGTTAAGCACACACGTGAGCCTTTATATGTAAGTATAACAATTTGATTATGAGCAACTTGGAAACGAAATCAATAAAAAGGTTGACCTTTAAGGGAGTGTTTATAAAAATTTCTCGCACGAATTTTTTAAAAGATAAATAAAAATTCCTTCTCAAGGTTTAAAAAGTGGACGTAGTATCTGAGTGGTCATGGTCGTGAACTCGTGGCCACCCTGTCGAGTCTTGCTCTCACTAAAGACCCTGTGGCCACTGCAGCCTAGTGGTCGTGGTCGGCGTGCCATGAGTTCAAGCCCTAATGCCACTGAAGATCCGCTGTGTAGAGGAGCTAATACATGTTAAATCTGTCAAGGCTAAAAGTCCTCTCTTTGGCGTGGTCTTGCAGCTTGAAGAGTAGGTACTAGCTCAGGTGTCGTTCTCGTCACTTGACTTGTTCAGAGTTACGAGGTCTGTTATCAATAGTCCAAGTGTTGCTTCAAAGTAGGGCGCTAATAAACACTCCCTAAATATACTTCTTGGGTTTGAATTTTACTTGTAAGGTACATAATTTTAAAACTACTTTTTATTTTAAAATAAATAAAAAATCACACGTGTTGTGTGGTTTGGGTTTTTTAACCATTAATTTATTCAAAAATTTTATTAAACACAAAGTTAATTGGAGTGTTTTGATTTCAGAAAAAATCACAATTTTTTCAAGATTTTCATCTTTTATTAATAATGTAAACCTAACTTTTCTTCACATGTGTTACATTCTTTATTTTATACATAAATAAAAATACAAACTGTATAAAAGTTTTGTTAATAAATTTTAAACAAATATCAATTTTAGTATACTTAAGTAAAAATAGCGAAAAACTCAGTTGTTAATCTTTCTAAACATTTTCATGTATGATATAAAAATATATTTAAAAATTATTTGAACCAAATTTCAAGAAGCCTAAGCATAAATTAGAGATTTTAGCTTTTTGTGTCTCAGATTTCTTTTCAAGAAAGCCATTAGAAGAATTACTTTTGTTTTTCTTCGAAGCATTATCCCATCAATTTTAATATTAGTGTGCACTTTTCTTCACAAAAACATTTTTTATCACCCACTTAAGAGAATATTGTTTTTAATAATATACAAACTCTCTCGACATCGAATTACATTTTAGAATAAAGTAGCTAAAAAATAAGTTCTTTTTGAAGAGTTAATTGTATAGTTTTTTATGTATTGTTTATTACAAAACATTCTTTTAAATAAGGTATCTCAGGGGTGTTAATTTTGTCTCGAGGAATAAAAATATAAACAATTTTCAAATAGATATAATTCTTTGAAATTAAAATTAAATAATTTGAATCTTTCACACATTATTTATAGAGGAATGAGGTTTAAAAAAAGTACAAAATGTTTAAAATATAACCATAATTTTAAAAGTTACAAGCATATGAAAATAAAAAGCATTTCTGTAATAAATAGTAAGTATATTATACATTGCACATGCTATTTTCTAAAATAGTAGACTTTGATGTATAGAACTTTGTAGAACTATAAAATGTATCATACTCTTTAAAACCTACCTAATTTTAGCATTATATATCTTTTTTCTTTCAAAATATTAAAAAAAATATTGAAATTTAATTTTTTTTCAATGTAATTTTTTACTTTTTAAAAATATAATTTATTATTCTATTTATGCAAGAGTAGCTACAGTGTAATAGTGATATATATCCTTACTAATAATTTAAACGCGAAAATTAGTGTGTATGGATGTTTGTTACTCTTTCACACAAAAAAAACTGAATGGATTTTAAGGAAACTTTGCAATAATATAGATTATACATCAGAATAACACATAGGCTATAATTTATAAAGATATTGTGTGAAGTGTCCAAAATATAACGATAAATATCCAAGTAAGTAGGAAAAAATTCTGCCATTATTGCAAGCTATTCTGGCGTGCGCTGTAAAAACCGTTAGTTATACATATATAATCACGTATAAAAAATATCTCGCGATATCATATATCTATCTTTTAAGGTAAGCTATTATCGTGAAAATAGTGAACCATAAATACAATAAAAATTGATAATTTATTTCAATGCGCGTTTCTTTGTTTTATGATTTTATTATCAACTGATCACTATGTGAAATTGGCAAATCTATGTATTCTTTTTTGGAAAAGGTGTTTGTAAAACCCTTTTTGTTTTAGTTCCCCACCAGGTGACGCTATAGCATATCAACTTCTGCACCGTTCAATCCATCACCAAGTTGCCAACATGGTCGCCAGAAATGATGTCAACTTGGCTCTATCGCCAACATTTCGTTATTTTCCCATTGAATTGCCATTATAATGTAAGGAACGGCGTTGCTTGTGAATATTACAATAGAAAGTAATATTAACGTATTACACATCCAGGTATAAATTATTTACACTATTTTAAGCGTTCATTACACAAAATTTGTAATAATGTGTTGGTTAAAGTGTAGTATAGGGGGGGGGGACCCTTTCAAATTGGCGATTTTTCTTTGGATTTGGCGATTTTTATATATATATTATGGTGAGAACGAATTAATTCTTGCTTCCGGTCACCTATCGCTAAGAGAAGTAGATTCGCGATCGATTTTGGTCACCAAAAAACATTGACATCGCCAAGGCCCCCCTATACTACACTTTAACCCAATGGATTACTTTTACTGAGCAGAGATCAGCTTAAGGCCTTAAGGACTCTTAAATTGCAAATTTTTCAATTTTTTGAAAAAAAATATATGTTAAAGCCTTAACATTTCTGAGCATTTTGATACCAAAATGTTGTTGATACTGTAAAAATTTCCGAAGTTATTGAGAAATAACTAGAGAAATTTAAACAAAATCCCTATCTCTTTCGTATCTTTAACTTCATTTTTCTCAAAACAACAAATTTTAGCTTGCGCGCAGAAATTCTCAGAAACTATTTATGATATCGATTTGAAATTTCATACACGTGTTCAAAATATGGCTCTTCATAACTTATACTTCAATTTTCAAAAAAAAAATTAATAAAATTTTTTTTATTTGAATTTTAATTAATTTTTTTCTTAAAATTTTAAAATTTTCGTTGTAATTGTATTTAAAAAATATATTTTTTTCTCTAAATTTTTTAAAAGTTAGTATAACTTCGAAAGTGAATATTTTTTATACCAAGTGAAGTTAATTTTGTAAATTTTGATCAATTTTGTACTTCAGAATCTTGCGCGCTGTAAAATACTAATTTTCAAATTTTTGAAAAATTGTTAAATTTTTATATTTTTATAAATTTTAAAACTTTTTCTCAAATTCTCCAGGAAATTTGAGAACGAATGTAAATATATGTGATTATCATGTGATAAAAATTTCAAATGATGGTTTTGCTTTATTGCTAAGTTACATTGGTTTCAAGAAGGATATTTTTTTCGAGAGCACAGATATATGTTAAGGGTCCTGAGACCCCTTAAGGCCTTATCAAACGTACACGTTTGGTGCAATTTTTGGTCGAATCGTGCAATTTTTACTCCGTTGCCATAGCGATGGCTTTTCGAACAACTTTTTGCCAGTGAGCTGAGAAAGTTGCTCTAAATGAAAGTTGCTTGAAATTCCAGCCAATGGGGTTCTTCGGCGCCCTACGTCATAAACAAGATGGCGGTAACGGTGGTAGCTTCACATCAAACGCATCAGATATGGCGTATAATATTTTAATGGTGTACAATATTTTATCGGCGTATAACATTTTGAACACAATGATGCTCCATTTCTGTTTACCCTCATAAACAAAAGTGCGAGTGTGAAATAAAAGAAATAATATTAGAGGGTCGTTTTCGAAGCAGAAAAATCAGCGAGTAATGTTTCAATGTGGAGAAAGAGCGTGGCTGACATCAGAGCATGTCGTTTTGTTTACGGTAACCCTTCCCCCTCAGATTCGGCGAAATGTTGGGCCAAACAATTGCATGGAAAATATACGTGTGATACCGCCTTTAGGAAGGTGTTTTCAAAAATCGACCCACAAGAGAGTTAGGGGCCGTTATAAATTAAAAAAAAATATTTTTTATCAGATCTTAGATCTATAGACTTAAAATTTAATAAATATGTTTTTTTTGTTCATCTAAGATATGCAAAACTTTTTTTTTTGTTACATTTGCAATTCACGTAAGATTCTCATTAAAAACTTCTTTGTCCTTCAATCCGCATTGTTTAATTTTTCAATTCACCCATGCGAAGAACGGGTACATCACCTAGTAAAATCATAATATCGCTAAAAATCAATTGATATACTACTAAAGCAATTTAATTTTGTTAGCATCTTCAAGAAAAAATCCTCATCTTGATGACTTGGTAAAAATACAAATTCAAAAGCAACATTTAGCAAGTACTGATTGTTTATATTATATAAGAATTATATTTTTTAAATTACTCCCCCTTTTTTATGCCTAAAATTTTATTAAAATTTTAGTAAAAAGTTTATTAGCAGTAAAACCTTAGTATTTATTATAATATTTTAAAATTTTTGCAACTAGACTTGTATAAAAAAATATGCAGTTTGCTTAAAAATCCCATAAGCTAGTAAGTAAAATTTGTTCATAGTTTCGTGTCTTTTTGTTTGTAAGAAAATTTGCAAGTGGAACGCATAATAATTTATTATCTGATAGCGGCACTCTAACCAAAAAGGTTGGTCACCCCTGTTGCAGTTTATCTTAATTTAAAATGCTAAAGCTCTTTTTCTTTTGAGCCAAATGCTTTGATATTTTTTCCCAGTTATTTTTATTAGTACAAGTAACAAAAGCTGGTATGCATTTTTAAATCAAAGCAGAACGTATTTTTTTTTAAAAAAAATAATTAAATTTAAAATTTAAACATTTTTGTAAGGAATTTTCAATAGGCGTTTTTAAAGAAATGTATCTTACGAATAACAATTATGTTATGATAAAACCCATATCAGCTTTTGAGATGAACTTGTAAATCTTCATGTGTATTCGTCAATTATTGTAGGAGGAGTAGCACTCTAACATCCTTTACAAAATTTTGAAATTTTTCTTTAAAAAACTTAAATGTTTAGATATTTGTAGTTTTTTTTAGCACACATAAAAACTGTTTAACGTAGGTCCCAAGCGAAAAAAAAATTTGTAAAAACCAATAAAACACAAATATTTTAGTATAAAATTTAGTAGCATCATGTCCTTTTAAGAATATGTATTATATTTTTAAAAAAGTGCCCTTTAAATGCCTAAGACAGTTCTTTACAACGTATTACACATAAAACAATTTTTAAAAATCTTTTTCGAACACAGTGTATTTTTAAACAGTAGTCGAACTGATTTTGGAACATTTTGGTCAAGTGGGATATATTTTTATAGTTATCCCTATGTGGGTTGTCTGAAGTACTCTTTACAGGGTTACCGTAAACTTTTTAAAAAATTGACATAAATATATACTTTAACATAAATATTGTATATAAATATGTATTTTAAAGCATAAACTTCTTTCCGTCATATAATATTTTAATGTGAAGATTTAACTCGAATATCTGAAAACATAAATATTAATATCTGCAATCCTTTAGCGCAGAACAGTCGCTGTCAAAACAATTGATAGGCTATCGCAAGGCTCCGTGATTTACGACCTCGTTTCTCGACGCATTCTTACACTAGAAATCTCTAGGAGACATTCTTTTATACTCAGAAGAATCTTAACACTATTTTTTTATGCGATGACAAGCAAGTCACCTTTGGCGTTAATCGGGAAGGTCGTGGAAATAACAGACGCCAGACTGAAAATCTTTATCGAGACAAAATTTGATTCCAGACACAGAAAGTAAGAAAAAAATTGAAAGTAAACCTTCATTTCGTATTCGTTCCAACGGCAGCTGAGACGATGTTTACATAGTGATTAAGCTGAGG
This sequence comes from Trichonephila clavata, assembly GCA_019973975.1. Taxonomy (NCBI): domain Eukaryota; kingdom Metazoa; phylum Arthropoda; class Arachnida; order Araneae; family Nephilidae; genus Trichonephila; species Trichonephila clavata. The sequence goes on along the minus strand of BMAO01016490.1, from coordinate 63,684 downwards.
AATATCGGAATTGTTCTGCAGAAAATTGTGGTGGAGAGAGAGGTTATGTTGTGTGACCTTGAACTTTCTTATTACAAATATTGAACTTATTTCACCTGTTTGACAAGTTAATTTTATTTAGTTTATCAATATATTACCCTTGATTTTGAGGAGTCATTTATTGGACATCAGTACAGCATATAAATTGGGAGATTCATGATTGTATCGGCATTTCTTTCATTACATTAAAACCAGTCACACAAATTGAATGAAACTTGGATGTCATAAGATTTAGAACATGTAGGTACCTTTTCTAATGAAAAAATAAGCTATAGTGTTTATTCTGTAAATATTATATTAACAATATATACTGAAAAAAATTTCAAAAACTTATCAAAAAAATTTTTTTCGAATATTTTTTTATATTAAAAATTAATACACGTTATCATCGAAATTTTCTATATAAATTTAATGTTCCGTAGTGTGTTACTTCAGAATATAATAATACATACAATAAAAGAATTACTTCGTTTATTATATTGTTTATATTTATAAGGTTAATGTATGCCAACCACATACATCCGGTATGACGGTTAGCGAAGCTGATATCTTTGCCGTTGGACCTGGGTTCGAATCCCGGAGAAGGCATAGATGTTTGTAAATGTGTGTCTTTGCGGCTTCTCTAAATAGCCATCGAGCCGCAAGTCCTTTCGTGAGGTTGATGGAAGGGGAAGGTTGGAGGTGGTGTAAGCCGCTGACCAGCCCCATGCAGTTCTCCCTCAAAATTAGGGTGGAACCGAGTCAAATCGTACTGTCACCTGTACGTTGCTCAAAGTAACGGCTAACGATGCACGTTCATCTAGCTCTTTGCCAAGAATGAATTTTGTGGACCTCTATCTGACACCGTCACGCGGCCGCGGTGGCTGAGTGGTCTAGGCATCGGATCATGGCTAGCATGTCATGAGTTCGATCCTAGTACCACTAAAGACCCGCCGTGTAGGGGAGCGATGCACGTTAAATCTGTCGAGAGCTCAAACGTCCTTCCGTTGGTGTGGTGTGGTAGTTAGGAGAGGGGTGCCAGCTCAGGTGTCGTCCGCGTCACTTGACCATGGTTCAAAATTACGCGGACCGTCGCCAAAAGCCCTCGTGTTGCTAATCAGTGCGACGTTAATATTCTCTCACTCACTGACACCGCCAGACAGGTAGTATATTAGCTACAATAACAGAAGTTAATGTGTACCACAACAGTCATTTAGAAACTGTTTAGTTATATTGGCTTTCTCCTTGTATATATGAATGTTTTTGCCCTTTAAGCTTTATATCCATCAGAATCATTTTTATATGTTCTTAAGGAATGGATGTAATTTTGAAATTGTAATATGGCCATGTAGCCTAATGGTTATGGTCACGAACTCGAGACTGGCTAGTCATGAGTTTGATCTCCAGTGTCAGTGAAGGCCCGCCGCATAAAGGGGCCGATGGACATAAATCTTTCGTGGCTAAAAGTCATCCCGTTGGTGGTGTGTGGTAGTTAGGAGAGAGGGTTACCAGCCCAAGTGTTGTCCTCGTCACTTGACTGTGGTTTAAAATTACGAGGTCCGTCACCAATAGCTCTCGTGTAGCGTAAATATAACTCTCATTTATCCTCCTTTTTACAGCTTTTTAAACTAAGATCTTCTAGTGATGTTTACTCCCCTTAGGTAAGCTCGGGATATACACCTTTAAGTACCCAAGTTATTATTTCTTTTCCTCATGGGCTTTACTGCCTTTGGTAAACAGAGATGACACGCTACCGAGATCAGCTAGCGAATTCTCCCTGTTTTTGACTTTCCCTCTTCAAACAATACTTACCTTTTCTTCGTCTTTTCGCCTTAATGCTTGTTGCTTTAGAAATTACGATATGATATACAATTACTAGTCAAGTAATGGCTGTATTTGAAGTGCTTTTTCAATTATGACTTGCGCCAATAATACCAGTCAATCTCCAGAAACAAAGAAAAAATTTTGTTTGAAAATTTTGACGTAGAGTCTCCATAGAGTGAGAGAATATTAACGTCGCACTGATTAGCAACACGAGGGCTTTTGGCGACGGTCCGCGTAATTTTGAACCAGGGTAAAGTGACGAGGACGACACCTGAGCTGCCCCCCTCTCCTAACTACCACACCAACGGGAGGACGTTTGAGCTCTCGACAGATTTAACGTGCATCGCTCCCCTACACGGCGGGTCTTTAGTGGTACTAGGATCGAACTCATGACATGCTAGCCATGATCCGATGCCTAGACCACTCGGCCACCGCGGCCTCTGAGTCTCCATAATGCACCTTCTAAACGAGAGTGTAATGGCATAAATAATTAAATATATAATTAAAAATATAAAAATGAACGTAAATTTAGGAATGCTGGATTAATTTAAATGAAACTAGCTGTATGACCCGGCGTTGCATGGGCTTTCTTGAGTGTATAAATTTTCCCTATGGAAATTTCCCCTTCCCTTCTCAATATTGGCCCTTCCAGGGATGAGTGTGATTTCTTAATCAAAAATGCCATTAAAAATTCCCTTTTTTGACATTTCTTTGACTTCCTTTCCCAGTCGGACGGGTTTCTTTTCATTTGCCATTGCATAACTTTAGAATTGAGTTTTCCAACCTTGATTATGTGCATCACCCTTGTCACTGGTCTGAGGTTCAGAATTACGAGGTCCACCCCACCAATAGCCCTTGTATTGTTTCGAAGTGAGACGTTAATAAAAAAATCAATAACAACCTGGGTCTTTAAATGATTTGAGGGCATCTACAAGAAAAATACATTTCAGGGTTCCATTACATGAAATAACAAAATAATAAAAAATTTAAACTGTCAGAAAAGTCCATAAATTTACAGCCTTTTTTTTCTGGAACCTTCTTCAAATGACGAGGGAAAAATGTTCTAACCGTAGGGAGTTCTCGAAGAAAAGATTATTTAAGCATCAACTAATATAGAGAAAGTCCCTCAATTAGTTGAAGTCGTTTTGTTTTATATTGAGTTATCTGTATCATTGTGATCAAATTTATTGTTTGCGTCTTAATTATGCAACGCATTTGTTAGAAAACATCGTAATGGACCTGATGTAGTAGATAGAGTTAACTTCTTGTTTGAGTCTCATAGAGTTTTAATCAAGTATTAATATGCTAACAACATAAAGCATCAGTCACAAGAATCTCATTTGTAGGGCATGCCTACTAAACTGCCTTAGGAATAAGTTTATATATGTTTGAAATAGTTTATTTTATTTTTTAAATTTCCTTTACCAATAAAGGTTTAGTTTTATGAATAAATATTTTCAAAACTTATAGTTTATTTATTTTGTATTATATATGAATGGTTTACTTATATATTTTCTAATAACTTATACATAAACATTCCCTTTTGTATGTTTTTAATTATTAGATTTGGTATCCTACTAATCCATGTTTCATTTAAGATTACTTCGCATAGGTACATGAGGTTAACATATTTAATGTTAAGATTCAGGGGGGGGGGGTTAAAATAAGTGTTTTTCAACGTCACATTTGAGCTACGGTAGCCTAGTGGTCAAGGTAACGAACTCGTCGCCAGTGTGTCATGTTCGAGTCTAGCACCGCTGAAGACCTACCGTGTAGGGGGACGATGCACGTTAAATCTGTCGAAGTTCAAACACTTTCTAGTTGGTTGGTGTTTGAAGCTCAGGTGTCGCGTCCTAGTCACTTGACCATTACGAGGTCCGTCGCGAAAAGCCCTCGAGTAACTGAATATTGTGACGTTAATATTCTCTCACTTATTCCAATGTCCCACTATAAGGCAACACGAGTACTGTTGGCATCATACCTCATAGCTGGGAACCATGGTCAAGTGACGAGGATGACACCTGAGCTGTCACCACTTTCCTAGCTTCTACACCACGCCAACGCAAGTACTTTGAGCCTCGACAGATTTAACGTGCAACAGCGCTTACACGGTTTTTCAGTGACACTACGATTCGAACTCGTTGACATGCCAGCCACATCATGATTGTCTGTTAGCATTTCACTTTGAAACTACAGTTACTGGTGACAAACCTCATAATTTTGAATACAAGTCAAGTAAAAAGGTCACCTGGATTACATCTCATTCTCCAAATTTCCACACTACGCCAACTAGAGGACTTAGAACCACGAAAGATATAGCAATAAGAGAGGTCAGATTAAAACTTAAATCTTCGCCAGTGAAACATAATTAACTTTATGTTGCAATAAAGTGACGAGTATAAATTTAAGTGACCATTAAACCTGTGTGTGTATAGTCATAGTCGTGAACTCCTGGGCTTGAAACTTAGTGTCACTGAAGACCCACCGTGTACATGGTATCCTAATGGTCAAGACAACGGTCTCGTGACCTGCGTATCACGAGTTCGAGCCTAATACTGCTGAAGACTCGCCGTGTAGAAAGCGATGCACGTTAAATCTGTCGAGGCTCAAACATCCTCCCGTTGGAGTGGTGGGAGTATAGAAGAGGGAGGTGCCACATCTCAGGTTTCATTCTCGTCACTTGACCATGGTTCAAAATTTCGAGGTCCGTCGCCAAAAGCCCTCGAGTAGCTGAATAGCGTGACGTTAATATTCCCTCACTCATTCTGACCCGCCGTGTAGAAGGGTTAATTCACGTTAAATCTGTCGAGGCACAATGTCCTCTCGTTGGCATGGTGTGGAAGTTTGGAGAGAAAGGTGCCAGCTGAGGTGTCGTCTTCTATATTTGACCATAGTTTAAAATTACAAATAACGATGTCCGTCACCAATAGCCCTCGTATTGCTTCATAGTGTGACGTTAATTAAAATCAAATGAAATGTAGCTTGTTTGGGAACAAAACATTGAGGTTTCACGTCAGACTGACCACCTGACCGGAACATCTTCTCATGCATCTCAGCGTCCAAGATCACGAAAATTGAGATGGGCACAGTAGGGCTTGGTCCTCCATGGGCTACTGAGTTTAGTTTTAGTTTAGAAATGTAGATACGTTCTAAGCCAGTCTAATTAAAAATTCTCTTTTTGTTGAATAAAATTTACATTTGAACCAATCAATGATATAATACGTTTATAGAAAGGGTACAGTTAAATAAAAATAAAATGATTTGTGGATAAAGGATTAAAATATTTTAAGAACGTGAAGTTATTGATTTAAATTACGAGCAAAGATTTTAAAATAATTTCATCAAATATTCCATTAAGGGAAATAACATCCATTTTTCATACAAATGAGTGATTATTAAAATCCTAATTTTACCAAATGGAGTAAAAATTGGAATTCTTTATCGAAGAGTAAGTCGTTCTTTCACAGTTATGGACACCTTTAACGAATGAAAAATTACGGAGACGACACATCGTTGACATGGACTCGATAGTTCAAGTCACGCAACATCAGGATTTATCGTATTTTTGCTCTCGAGATCTTAGAAAGTTCAAACGCCACTCGAATTTGTGTTTCAACAGTTTTTTCGAATTCTTCACACTTTAGATTATTACTTTTTCGCTTCCACGAAGTTATTTGTTTGTTTATGCATTTGATATTTTTGAATATAAAATGTATGAATGCCTGGCCCTTAAGTACAGAAAATATAGAATTTTTTTTTAATGTTCAGAAAAACTTCTATTGTTTGAAAAATATTTGTCTAGACGAATTTACTTTAAACGCCCTACAGTGTCTCTTTCAAAAAATAGATTATCACAACGAAGAATATTCCCGCCCCCCCCCAATTCATTTTATACTGTAAAGTACTTGCATGTAAATTCTTCTTTCGATATCGTTATAACTGATATTGTTGTATAGGTATTTGTTATACAGTTGGCAAAATGTTTATTTTAACACTTAAAATTTTGTATGTTCTTCAAAAATAAATTAAGTAATATAACTAAAAGTTATTGAGATACATTTAAATGGTTTTAAAAAATAAGATTCTTTCACAATAAATTCTTTCACAACCCATATCTCTCGAAGTTACGCAGATTCAAACTGAAAATTAATCCTATTTGCCCTTTTGGTTCAGTAGGGTCGCTAGAGCTAAGAGTTCCTGTTTGCGACCTCGTGACAGGCGTAGCTTCTGTCGAGTCGCGGGTTTGAATCTTGGTCACTGAAAATGCATCCTGTAAATGGGCTGATGTACGCTAAATTTTTCGAGGCTCAAATTCTTTCTGTCAATGAGGAATTTTGAAGAGTGGGATGCTCAGCTCAGATGTCGTCCTCGTCACTGGATCACGGATCCGTTACCAATACGTCTCGTGTTGTTTCGAAGTACGACGTTCACAAGCATTGAATGAATTTGCAACGGATGGACTGACTGTTTACTAAAGTTACGCTATAGAAGGGGCTAACCGTAGATTTAACGAGATATATCTCTATATAGAGATAGATAGATAGATAGATAGATAGATAGATAGATAGAGAGAGAGAGCAGTAATGTGTGTTGTATAACCGTGCTATAATAGTGCAGAGCAAGGTTATCAACGACGGATTCTCGTAATTTTGAACCCCAGTTAAGTAGCCCCCAACTACATCTGCGCTGGTATTCCATTCCCCGAGCTTCCGCTCTACTTCAATTTAAGCTCTTTGAGGATATACTTAGCAAGCATTAGCCTCTCTATAGGATGATTCTTTAGTTGCACCAGGGCTCGAACCTACGACCCGATGAACATAAGCCTGGCCACGATTCAGCTATGATCATTAGGTTACCTCGATCCCCTCAAATAAAATTGGAGGAAATAGAAAAGATAAATACTTGTTTGCATTGGTTGGTCACTTTGAATTTGCGTGCGTGAGTGAATATTATTGTTGTACTATTTAGCTACTCGAGGGCGACGGACCTCGTCATTTTGAGCCATGGTCAAGTGACGAGGACGACACCGAGCTGGCACCCCTCTCCAAAATACCACACCATACCAACGGGAGGACGTTTGAGCTCTCGACAGATTTAACGTGCGTCGCTCATCTACACGGCTAGTCTGTTACCTTAACCACTGGGCTACCACGGCTACCAATTTGAATTTGCATTGCACTAGAAAAAGTAAGACGATTATTGACGTAGGGCCTTATAATTCTGAGTTATGGTCAAGTGACGAGGACGTCACTTGAGCTCACATTTTCTCACCTTAAATTCACTACACGTCACGGGAGAACTTTGAAGTTCAGTTTCCTTTACGTACAGTGGCCGCGGTAGCCAAGTGGTCTAGGCATCGGATCATGGCTAGCGTATCATGAGTTCGATCCCAGTACCACTGAAGACCCGCCGTGTAAGGGAGCGATGCACGTTAAATCTGTCGAGAGCTCAATCATCCTTCCATTGGTGTGGTGTGGTATTTAGGAGAGGGGGTGCCAGCTCAGGTGTCGTTCACGTCACTTAACCATGGTACAAAATTACGCGGACCGTCGCCAAAAGACCTCGTGACGTTAATATTCACTCCCTCCTTTACGTACAGCAGTTCCATTATTCTGCAAGAACGTCTTTAGTAAAACTAGGACTCGAATTTTCTTTCAGATCAGAGCAGCGTACCTAACTATAAACGAAAAATCTTATAATTTCTAATCAAGGTCAAGTGACAATATCTTACCAAACTTTCAATCAAAGGAACTTGAATGCTTTGAGCATTCTTGACTCCAGGTCTAATCCCAAGTCCCAACTCAAGCTTTTCCTACATAACCCTCAAGATACTGAGGTGACAAAGTATTATGATCAGAATTTTACATGTGGCCGCGGTAGCCTAGTGATTAAGGTCAAGGGCTCGAGCCCGGCGTGCCATGAATTCGAGCCTAGTACCGCTGAAACCCCGCCATGTGAAGGGGCAATGCACATTAAATCTGTCGAGTGCTCAAATGTCCTCTCGTTGGTGTGATGTGGAAGTTAAGAGAGAGTGGTTCCAGTTCATGTGTCGTCCTCGTCACTTGACCGTGGTTCAAAATTACGAGGTCCGTCGCTAAAAGTCCTCGAGTAGTTAAATAGTGCGGCGTTAATATTCATTCACTCACTCAGATTTTTACACATGTGAAAGTAATTTTTGAAGATAAAATCAAGTGTTTCATGTTTTTTTTATCATACCGATACAGCATCCTTATCAATAACTCCAAAAATATTTTTTTCTTTGTTATTAACATTTATATCATAACTAAACTATGATGAATATCCATCGTTTCAATTTATGCACCGGTTCAGCAACAATAGTACCCATTCCATAGAGGGGCTAAGGCATGTTCCATCTATATCTTGGCATAAAATTCTCGCGCGTTGGCTTGGTTATGAAAAGAGATTACCAATGAAGTTCCGTTAGCGTCGTATGGTAGTTTGGAGAGGAGGAGCCAGCTCTGGAGTCATCCTCGTCACTTGACCGTGGCTTAAAATTACAAGATCTGTCTCTAATATCCTTCATATTGGTTTCCAGCGTGACGTGAATAAAAAGCAAATCAATCTCAACGAAATCCAGATAGACATCTTAGGATCTATGGAAGTTTAAAAATTATTTATAGTTAAGTTATAGTTTTTTTTAAAAGGTATCGATTTGTACGAAGAAGTTTAAAAACCTGTCATTTAGAAAATGGGATACTAGCTCAAGTGTTGACTTCATCAGATTTACGGAGAGCATCATTAGTGTTGGGTTGAAGCGAGCGAACTATTTTTTCTGGCGTAAGAATATCTGTGTGATACGCCCACGCGTGCTTTTCCCGCTTCCTCCAACTCACTTCTTCTACGGGGACCACACCTCGATGTATACGCTATGTGCTAGGAACTTTCTTTATGCTGTGTGCAGTATTCATAATCGTTTTATTCATTTGTCCGTAATAAACTGTGCTGTCCAGAAGAGGTCTGAAGAATTATTTTACAAAAAGAACAACAATTAGATGTGGTCAACGGTGATTGTTTTTCGATAAAAAGGCCGCGAGAAAATGTTCCTGAAACAAATGAATAAAATCAATGGAAATAATAGTCTTTGTTGCTCTATATCTCACATAGTTCATTCAGTTAATTAGAACCAATGCTCAGGGTTTTGGAGAAATGGGTTTTGTAAGCCAAACTTGTAGAAGGGCTGATGCAAGTTAAATTTGTCGAGTCTTAAGTCCTCACGTTAGCGTGATGGAGGAGCAGTAATAGATAAGTGCTAAATTATAGGTGTCATCCTTGTCACTTGAGAGGAGCTTAAAATAACGTAAGTATCCCTGCAAATAACCTTTCCATTGGTTTGTGACTCTAAACGCTTTAGGACGAGCTTGGTCCTCTTCGTGTTCTTGGAAGTGTGACTACAGTATATACCCAATCAGTCAGAAGATGTAATTTGCCACATTATCCGATTTGTCTTGGAATCCATCTTATGGGTGTCGAGGTTCAAAGTCCTCCCGTTGACGTGGTGCCATAATTTGGAGAGTGGGGTGGGAGCTCAGGAGTCATCATTAATAGCCCTCGTGTTGTTATATGGTACGACGTTTATAAATACACACTCACCCATTTTACTATAGGTAATGTTTCAGTCACGCTACATTTTCAAGTACTTTCTACGGTAAAGATCTGTCATGGAGAGAGCTGATGCACCACAAATCCATCAGATTTAATTGGGTTTGGATTGTGTTTCCTTTATCATCGCAGTTAGAAGCAATATGGAGGATATTAGCGACGGATCTCGTTAATTTAAATCATGGTCAAGTGACGAGAACGACACCAGAGTTGACACTCCACTCTCAAACATTACCACCACATCGTAAATCTCCCGAAGATAAGTCTTCACACACACACAAACATTGGCGGTAATAGAGAGATGATACATCGGTATTCGAACCATATTTAAAAATTAAGCTGTGTATTAGCTACGCTTAGACGATTTTGTGTAGAGGAGAAAGAGGCTGGAAACTTTCATTTAATATATTGTTAATTAATGCACGATTTTTTTTTAAAATTTCTTACAAAATATTTATTTTGCTCAACAGACCTGTTGTTTATATACTTGATTTTTTTTTTTTTACCAATTACCGTATTTACTCGAATCCAAGCCCCCCCCCCCCCAATGTTAATGCTACTGAAAATCAGGTGCGGCTCAAAATCGAAAGAAAAAAAATTCGCTGGATGAGTTCATAAGAGCTATTATAAGTTCATGTATGTATTTGAGAGTTTTTCTGGTAAAATAATTAATCATTCACTTTTTATTAGTTTCCATTTTAAATTTATTTTAATTTCATAAAATTGGATATCGTAAACCATTTTACACCATTTCTCATTTTTGACAAAAATTAGTTGAGAATTTGGGATGCAGCTTAGATTCGAATAAATACGGTGCATAGTATTGCAATATCGTATGACGTTTGAAAATGCTGAGAAATATAAAAGTAAAATTCAAGCTATGTGTTAAAAAATGGTTTAGTGTTTTATTTATAGTATTTGAATTGCATAATAGGTTCATAGATATTTATAGCTATATTTTTTCCCCTTTAACACGAGATTTCTTATGCAGAGAGAGTTTGAGCTAATAAAAAGGACAGCTAGTTGGCCGAATAAGAATGCCTTTCAATCTGTCGAACCTTTCACATTTTGAGACATGCTTGATTGAGATAAATAACAAATTAATTTTTGAGAAGTTGTTTCGTAAAATTTTGAAAAATCTCCCTCTCAAAATAAGTAATCATAACAGAATGTATAAATAAAATTTCGAGTTTATTTTCAGAAAACTTGAAAAAGGATATCGATATTTTTCAAGAATTTACGGTGTGCACTGTAGTGAGGGCAACTTAAAAAAATAAGCATTTGAATTTGAAATGCAATAATTTAGCATTCCTTCTCTTAAAATATACTAATTAAGGAAATTTTTGCGGAAATTCCAGCTGGCATTTTCGTAATCGATTGCAGCCACGGTATCCAAGTGGTCACGTTATTTTTTCGAGTTATTATACCAAAAAAGATACCGGCGTGTATAGAAGTTGATGCTCGTTAAGTCATCATAAAGCTCTATTGGGGCGGTGTGGAAGTTTGAAGAGACTGGTTCCAGCCGAAATATAATCGTCATCCCTTAACCTGTCTAAAAAATGCGATGTCCGTTGCCATTTGTCCGCGATGCTTCATAGTTAATAAACAAACAATAAATCCATAAATGCGGCGTTATTACACAATCATTTAATCAATTCCGTAATTCATAAAAGGGACGTTAAATCAATGTTAGGGGTTTTTATGAATTTATTGAACAAATTGGATCGAGAGTAATCAGTTTTTAATGTTTGTTTTGAACGGATTTATTGTTTGTCCTCCTTTATATATACCCCTTTAACACTTAAAAAATTGTACGGGTCAGCTCCTAAAATCGAAAACCGCCGGCCGGCAAATCCTCTGAAAACGGAACCACCGCGCAATCCGACAGATGGCGCTCTCATCCCAACCAAGGACGTTTGGCGGTCACACGAGGCATAACGATTCCGCCGCAAGAGCGACGACGAAGATGCCGCTGCGAAGGCACCCTCTCCGGCGATGTCGTAAACAACGCGAGTCGGTGAAACAGCGCGTTTCTCAACCTTGAAACGCAGAGCAATAAATATTCAACTTTCTAAATTTAGCTTTTCCACCTTTTCATGCCCGTCCTGGGCTTCAGAGATCACTTGGCTATGTCGTGTAGCCTGAACCTGGCGAGTTGTCGCCTTAGAGCTGAAGCACTCGCTCGCCAACTCCACACCAACCTCTGGAGTCCGCGATCGACGCAGGGGTCACCAGGAGACAGTGGTTGTGTATCCCCGTGCTTCGGACTACCCTCTGCCCACCCACTGGGAGTGATTGACAGGCCCCCGCTTAAACTGGAACATCACTGGAGAATGTCCAGCCTCGATGATGAAGATGAGCAGGAGCAGTTGGTGTCTCCCCTCTCCGGAATGAGGGGTGGAAACGGGGATGTGGATGCCTGTGCCACACCACCCCAAATATCGCCCCCGTATAGCCCTACAGAGAAAACAGGATTGATTGGAAAGAGCGGATCGGGAATTTTCGGTAAGGATCGAGTTTTGTATTTGTCACTTGCAACAAGTGTGATCAAATGACCTGAACGACACACAACACAGCATTCTCCTGAAAATAGTAAATAGAGGATTAAAAAAACTTATTTACTGTGTTAGAAACGATTTAAATATAAAACAAGTACACGCACACACACGTTAATTTCGACTATTGAAAAATAAATTTCTACTACTACACAATGTGAAAAATTTCTACTACTACACAATGTGAAAAATAAATTTCTACTACTACACAATGCTACTAGTCAAACTAAAAATATTTTTGATTGTGAACACATTCGTAAAAATTTCGAAATGTTGCTGTCACTTTGAAAAATAATCATAATTAAAAAACACCTTGTCACACGTCAAAACTTCTTTCTCAATAAAGAAAACAAAACTCTTAAAAAATGAATAAAATACAGATTCTTTAAATGATTAAATAAAAATATTATTTTAAAATAAGGAATCAAATTTTAAAAATATTTACTGTAGAAATAATAGTTTAAAAAAAGCACAAATTTTATATATTTATGTTTCAAGATACTCAAATCTCTTATAAACATATATCAACTTTACATTATATCTAAAATTTGCTATGTTTTATTACTCTATGCGTTCCTTTTACATAATCTTAAAAAAATACTTATATCTCAAGCAATATTTAAAACACGCAAAGTATAATTTTTGAAGGCTTATTCAAAATTTTGAAAATAAACTTTATTTTGAAAGATTCAAATTTCTGACATTTGTAATTTCCGTTCTGCATAAAAGGAAAAGAAATCCCTATTATTCTTTTCCCCGTAGTTTAAAACAATTTAAAGAAATATTTATAAATAACATGTTAAAGAACGGTGATTAGCACAAGTATGTAAAACGTTGAGGTAATTATATAATCCATTATTGTGGTTTGTGTTGCATAATTAAGATCCCCTTTTACCTTTAGAATCATGGAATCACAAGAATTTCGTAATGCATTTTATTAAAACCGGCAAGTCATTCCACTGCTATTCTAGCATTATATATATATATAGTCGCTTTTTCTTTTAAAATACCAAAGAATAATCACTGTTTTGATTGTGAAACCCATCATGAAAATATTTTATAATGAAATCTGAGATGCATAAAAGGCCGTACTTTTAATTTCTTTGTTTCCGTTAAAAGAATTATTTATTCTGAGCAAAATTACCGTTTTGGTGGATGAACAAATATTATATATATTTTTTGATTTTAACATTTTTCTCTCCAAATTTTTTTTTAAAATTTCAATTCTATGCATTATTTCAAAGATCGATAGCACTCTTTTTTCCAGAGTCCTTTCTTTGCGATAATCGATGTGACCTTTCTCACCTGAGCGGTGTTTACATTCGTCCGGCCTTAAAAATGTATTAGCGATAGATGATCGATGTAGTTTTTATCTGTTTTCAAATATTTTTTCAACTCCATATTAAAAATTATCGGATTTGTCTCTGACACAAATAACGCATAACACATCCCCTCCCCCTGATTTTTAAAAAAAATTGATATGGTTTTATGACTTTGTGTAATATTTGTTTTAATATATGATTTTAGTTGAATGTGACCACTGGCGAATTTACGTATTTTTTTGACAGCTTAAGCTGCTCCCGGAAAAAATGATACATTTTCCTTCAAATTAATCCATATTTATTTGTTATATTCCAACATCGTTATCGGCACAACTACATCGGAATAAAATCTGGTGTATGAAGTTTGAGATTTCCTTATTGTGCTTAATGATTACATAAGTTTTTTTTATGCATTTCTTTTATTTTCTCAACATTAGGAATACTTGTTAAAGGAAAATTTTGATATACATCACACCCCGCCCACCCTCCTGATCAGTAAATAGTAGTTTCTCTGTCTCGGTGTTTTTCACTATTTTTAACTTAATTTTAAGATAAATTAATTTATTTTACTCAATTCAAAGCATTTATTTTAGTTTAACTCTTATATTTTATGTTAATATATTTTGCTCTTATTAATGGGTAAGTTTCAATAGCATAACTGTCACAAATCTCGAAGATTGGAGATTAAAACTCGAAAGGGGGTTAAGTAGTCTGTCAGTCACCAAAGAATACATATATCAGCAGTTTCGATCCAAATATTTTTAAAATTGAAATTTAAAAATGTTGATATTATGTACTTAAAAATTATTCGGTAGCTCATTTGTTACTCTTTAGTTCATGTGATTGCGGTAGCCTAGTGGTTGTGGTCACGAACTTGTGTCCGGTGTGTCGCGGGTTCGAGTCATGGTGCCACTGAAGACCCTCAGTGTAGAGGCATGATACTCGTTAAATCTGTCGAGTTCAACATCTTCCCGTTGGCGTAGTATGGTAGTTTGGAGTAGAGGGTGCCAGCTCAGATGTTACCCTCGTCACTTCACCGACGTTCAAAATTAAGAGGTTCGCCGCCAATTGTCCTCCTGTTGCTTTATAGTGCGACGTTAATGTAACACTCCCTTTATTGTTTAGTTCAAGAGATCCTAACGTTAGTCTTTGCTGCCATGCCTATGAATCTTATAATATGAACTTGCATTCCCTAAGGGTGGCATTTCACATAGCACTTTCCCTATCTGCGTAACGTTAAAAAGTACTAAATTTAAGGAACCTTTTTAAAAAATTGACTCTTCGTACAGTCAATAATATTTTTATGCAATTTTATTGCATTATTACTAATATTTCAATGAAAACACTAAACATTTGAGATTTTTTTAAAAAAAAATTCACATGTGGAGTAATGGGGCCAGTCGTTAAAAATTCATATACGTATTAACCCGTTAATTTTTTTAAAAAAAATTACTTTGAGACAGTATTTCTCATTAAAATATTTGCTTACGTAACATTAGTATGTGTGTAAAGCTTCAAAGTTGTAAGACGAGAACACTTTTCTAAAATATTTGTTTTTTGTTGTAATTTACGCTTTACCTTTAAGTACTGTGTACTAGCATTACAGCTAGAATATTTCTGTGTGATTAAGGCAGAATAAAAATTTAAAATATATTAGAAGCAGAAGGAGTCATAGCTTGTTTTCTGAAGAAAATTTTAAAAAACTGATTTTTGTGAAGTATCCCTTAGAATATGAATTTTTTTGCTGTTATATTGTTTTACATAAAGAATGTGTTGTTGATTACAATTTAATTTGTATTTCTCAGTTTCCTTTTTGTATCGCAACCCAGTACTGATTTAAATGTATGTACATTTTTTTAAAAAAAACCAAATTTGCATTGAAAGAGTGCACGTGCTTAAGGAAAATTTTAAAATTTGATCATGTAGGATAGACAGGAAACTTCTCTTTGATCAAACAAAATGATTGCTGAGAAATTGCCGAAAGAAAATCTTACTTCTACAATCATTCTACTCATATTGTCTTTAAACTTTGCATTATTTTAAAAAAAACATTTTGAGATCTTAATGATTGATGTGATAATATTAAGTATTTATACAATCGTGAAGCAATGCATTGTTTTGTGATCAGGTTTTTCTTTGTACGAGTGATCCTCCAAGAGCAAGTAAGTCCAGTACATTTATGCGCTTTAAATATTATTCTAAATAATAATAAAGGGATTGTAATTAATATTTTTGAAAAAATTAAGTCTTTCATAAAAATTCTTATGTGGGTTTAAATGTAAAAACAATATTATAAACATCCGGTTAATAATCACTGATGTAGTAGAGCGTTAGAATTTCTTACATAAGGAAATCTAAACTTCGTTTTGATTCCATCAAAAGTAATATCTATCTTGTTTAATTTCACAAATCTTTCCTCTCTATATTAATGCAAAATGCTTTAAATAAGTTTAAATTCTAAGAGTTGCTTATGACCTTTATGACCTCTCTAAGATTCTTTGTTTACTGTCAATATTTTTCAAGGTATTTTATTGTATTAGTGTAATTTTGTATGCATAACCTTTATATTCAAACTGTCAATTTTTCTTTAGCGTTTAAGTTTTGAGCAATTCTTTATCAATTCATTAAAGAAATCAAGGACGTAACAATTTTTGATTCAAGAATCATTGCTTTTAAGGAAATTAATTGAAAGGAAATTTAAAATATATTTAGGATTACAAAACATTAAAATTCTTTCGAGGAATTGTTGCTAAAGATGGATGTTTTCATTTAAGAAAATATCACATCTGCATTAATCTAATGTAGGAATAACGTTATAAATTGTCTTCGATTCCATACCAAATACCCTTTCCCAGTTTCAGATTTTTCTTTTTTGCATTTTTTAACATCCATATTTATATATAAAATTACGAGCACAAATTTTATATACAAGGGGTGATCAAATGAAAAGGTACGAAACGACATAAAAATGAAACAGTTAAATATTTGCATATTCCGCCAAGGGAGAATGTAGCGAGACATCTCGGGATGCCATTGGAGACTCTGACTGGGATCGGATCATGCGCGGGTGTCCGCATGCGCAGGAGAGAGCAAAGGCTCTTATAAAAAGCGGCGTCCAAATGATGCGAGCACAGAATT
Source organism: Trichonephila clavata (assembly GCA_019973975.1). NCBI lineage: Eukaryota > Metazoa > Arthropoda > Arachnida > Araneae > Nephilidae > Trichonephila > Trichonephila clavata. Next base: position 47,207 of record BMAO01016490.1, on the reverse strand, counting down.
ACTCGAGCACAGAAAAAGCATTAACTCCGATGTGTACTGTGAGACACTCCGACGCCTACGCAGGTCCATCAAGAACAAAAGACTGGGGCTGCTCACGGAGGGTGTGGTTCTGCTCCATGATAACGCGCGTCCACACGTCCCCAGAGTCACACAAATGGAACTGGACAAGTTCCAATGGGAGACGTTGGACCATCCGTCCTACAGTCCGGACATGTCACCCTGCGATTTCCACGTGTTTGGTCGACTGAAGAAACACCTGAAAGGAAAGCGCTTCAACTCGGACGACGTACTCAAGGACACTGTGAAGGACTGGATCTCGTCACAGCCACAGGAATTCTGGGAACAAGGAATCCTGCGGCTTGTTCATCAGTGGGATCGTTGTGCTCAGGCCTATGGTGTATATTTTGAATAAAGTCTATATTTGTACCCACCGTGTCGTTTCGTACCTTTTCATTTGATCACCCCTTGTATAATAATATTGATAAATAATGAATTTCATAACTAATGGAAAAGGAAGGAAATGATTTTAATGAATACTCAAGTGTATAAATATGTGCAGATAATGCATGTATTTAATGCTTCTAAATTATGATAATACATCAAAAAATTAAATACAAAGGAAATTATATTTTTAAAAATTCGAATATCTGTATATGATGGAATATTTCTCAACCACGGTAACATGTGATAGTAGTCGCAAGCATTATAATGACTATGTCCCACTTTAATCCAATATTATATTCAAAATTATGTCAATGGTACGTCATGTGGTATGATGGAGCTAATGTTAGTAAATTCACAGTGTTGTTTCAAATCACCTTGGATCAGGAAAGCCTACACCATTTGACCTTTCCGCAAGCCACAGATCCTGCTCTTCAAACAACTATCCCAGGGATATGCCCTAGCAGTCCAGATGATGAGCAGGAGGAGCTGGGACAGGTATAGAAAGACTTTACCCCCTGCACAAAGGTCATATCGCCAGGTGACCGCTTCTAAAGCGCGCCAAGTCAGTCTGAAAAGCCCTGGATCTTTTGCACTGTTCCGGTGCTGGAAACTCTTAGCTGCGTAACCGGTGGTGAGCAGGAGGGTTTCGCCAAGTCAGATTCATTTAAACCCTGCGGAGTGAATGAATTTCAGAATGGTTCAAGACAGAGGAACTGAGGTCAGGGTAATCACAACCTCTACTAGCCAGCTCATCAGCGGTCTCGTTCCCAGACACATCCACATTCGACGATATCCAATGGAGACACACTTGTTTCCTCTAACCAAGGCTAGCCAATTTGGAAATAATATTAAGACCAGTACTGCCCATAATCTTTGGTCAATTCTTCAAATATTGGATACAGCTCCTGCTGTCTGTCAGGATCCAGATACTGTCTTTATTAGAGTTGAGCACATGATCAAATTCCCAGTGAGTGTGTGGTAATCTTGTCATCGTCGCACATCACTATGGTTCTTAATTGCGAGGTTCGTTGCCCATAACCATTCGTGCTTTATAATGTGACGATAATTCGAAATTAATCTTTTTGTAGAATATTGACAAATTAAAATTAATATGTTATTAGATGCATGTGAAATATATTCTAGTTTCCAGAATATTAAAATCCTTCCTTGGACCCTAGCTTTGTGGGCCGCGGTAGACTATTGGTCATGTTCACGACATTTGGCGTTTTCGAGTCGAGAATTCGAGTCCTGATGCCTCTGAAGACCTACCGTGTAGAGGGGATTAATGCAGGTTCAATCTGTCGTGGCTAAAAGTCCTCAAGTTGGTGTGATGTGAAAATTTGGAGAGTGATGTGACAACTCAGGTATCATCCTCGTCACTTGATCGAAGCTCAAATTTTTGGATTCCATCGCCAATGGACCTAGTGTTGCTTTATAAGGCGGTGTTAATAAACTCACTCACTGACCCCTTGTTTTGCTTTTGATCCAATTACTAGTCTTGAGCTAGTTCGCAGAGTATCTCTGATTATATTGATTTCTCATGTGACCACGTAGGTAGAATATTTATGATTGTTGTATATTAAATTTAACTAATCTTGATGATTTCATGTGCAAGAATAAAATGCTACGTATTTTTCTCCTGAACTATGCCTTTTCTTTTTACTTGATTCATCGCTACTTGCCTGTTTTAATATAATTTAACAGAAATCAATTTCTAATATTCTACTGTTTAGTCAATATAAAAAGTAAATCAAAATTGAAATCATGTCAAACCGCAGTGTTCAAATTCTTCTTCCTTTGAGGACCTATCGTATAGAGGGGCTGATGTTCGTTAGATATGTTGAAGCTCAGTTTTCACGTTGTCATGTGTAAAAAAAAAGTTCCTACTCAGGTGTCGATCTTGTCATTTGACCGTGATTCTGAATTAAGTGGTATTTTGTTTGTGATGGAGCAGAAATAGGTCGTCGTTAGAGTAATTAGTGCAACAACTAATCTTTGCGGTTCCATTTTGTTTAATAAAAAAAAGACTAAATATGTGGTAAGGATTTTGCTTATTTTACCAAACTAGATTTCAACCAAACAGAGATTTGTATGCGTTTTTATTCTTCGCTACAATTTATTAATAAGAATATTTTAAATGCATTTTCCGTAGTTATTTTAATGGAATATATTCTATCATTATTATATTAATATATTATTTAATATTTTAGTTTTTTCAAACACTTAGAAAGTTAGACAAAAAAAAAAAAGTAACTTGTTTGAAGTTACCATATATTCTTGATAAGTAAACAACATTGGTAACAAAGAAGTAATGCTTTTTAAATTGAATCTACTGCATGATTTAAAAAAAAATTCAACATTTAATTTCGATTAATTTTGAGCTAGAGCTAATGAAATCTGAATAATAGAAAAATAGTTATATATTAGTAATTATTTTTCGGGTACTTACGTATTAATGGCAGTGCAGGCAGTTTGTGCTTGACGCGCGCGCGCTCGCGAATTGCACCATTTCCCACCAAATTCTCACTGATTGATTTTTTAAAAAAATAAAACGCATGTGTAAGAATCCTTTTTTGTTGTTCTCTTTTGCTGTTATGATTTCATGGCACGATTCACACGGCACAAATTTGGTTGCAGTGACGTTAATACATAAGTACTATATTTTGTTCCACATTTTTTTCTTCAAATTTATTAGAGGTTTTCCGTGAATAAAATATTAATCTAAAACAATCTTTGGAAACTTAGCTTTAAAAACTGTCTTTGTACAGTAAATTATTTCAAAATTTCCTTTAACAGAATGGAAACTTTTTTTGCATTGAAAACCTATTTACTTCGATCTCAACGGAATTCTTTCTAAGGAACATGGCAAGTAATTCTAATGTAAAAAAATACCACAGATGTATACTTATTTTTCATTAAATCAGCATTAATTATAAAAAAAAATGATTGTTTTGCTTTAGACAAATTAAAATAATCTGAGTCGAAAAATTTGGGATTCAAAGTCATTTTTGTAATCAACAAATTAATATATATTACAAAAACAATTAAACGTCAAAAGAAATATATACTACAAGGTCAGTAAAAGGAATAAAACGCAGGCTCTTTAAAAACAAAGAAGAATTAAAAAGCCCTTATATTTCCTTATTCCATTCTAATGTTCTTATTTATCCAACAGTTCGATACTTTTTTTTTATTTCGAATCTAAAGTCGCAGCACATGGCCATTTATTATTTCCTTGACGTAATATTTCTAGTCTTTTGCATTTGTTTTTGAATTATATTTTTCTATGCGTTATTAGAAAATAGTTTTTTGTTAATTGTACTCTATCCACGTTCGTGTAGTTTAAAATGTTTATCATTTATCGTATGAAGTTGATAATTTTGAATTTCAATTTATTTCTTGTACGTTTAAAGTTCCAAAAGATGGAATACTTAAATTATTTAAAAATGTACGTTGTTCAATGAGAGCCCAATACTCCGAAATAGTAATATTTCCGTGAAAGCTACTAATAGTGTCTTGATGGCAGTCTTCGCCAAATTTAAGAGAGCCTGAACTGAATGTCTTAATTTTCTTGAAAATTCGGAACATCATAATGCATTCATATTTTTATAATATAGTGTTCTTAAAAATTTCAAACTATTCCATTGATAATTAATTATTTTTCTTTTAACACTTAAAGGAATAAGTAGCTTATTAGTATTACAGTATAGAAGAAAAGAAACTCATTTTATATACGAGAAAAATACGGATAAACGCGGATAAAAATGAGGAGTATGGTAAGATCTGATGTTTTCTATAGGATAGTGAAGTCAGGATATAATATTAATGTTTCTGTGTGTGTTCCTTTATATCTGAAAAAACTATTTAACATTAAGCGAAGGCAGTCTTAATTTTCTGTAAACTATAGTCAACCGGTTTAAATTTACTAACTGCTAACTTCATGGGGATTATTTGTAATATTTTTTAACAGTGAGCTTTTAAGTTTTGTTCAAAAAATATTTTAAGGAAATTAAATTTATTTCGAAATGTGATATCCTAGAATTTAAAAAAATAAAAAGAAGCATTGATTCATCATATGGATAAGCTCCTTTTAAATAAGCTCGTGTATTGAACATTTTCTTGGCTGCCTTTTCATATCTAAGGTCCTCCAACTTCAACCAGTAGTAATTTTAAAACATGGTTAGATGACACTTGAGCTTGCACCCCTTTCTTTAAACTTCTAACGGGAGAACATGCACCATTTCTTCTATGGGGCAAGACAATGACTGCTTGGCTATCGCGGCTCAAAAATTGAATGTGCATCACTTCTAAATTACAGTTCTTTAGGGATACTCGAACTCACAACTCGACCGAAAAACGCCTACCACGTGTTAAAACAGTTCGATTTACATGCAAACAATGGATGAATATCAGCGTATCACCAACGTTTTAAAGCAAAAAATACATTTTATTTATCTCAATAAATAAGATGTACTACAATTGCAATATTGAGAAGTAGCTGCGATAGCCAAATGGTCATAGGTGTAAGTTCTAGAGTTAATAATCCACAATGTTGAGATATATTGATGCACGTTAAATCTGCCTCGACTCGAAGTCCTCCCATTAGAGTGGTGTTGAAGTTTGGAGAGAGGGGTGTTAGGTGCTTTCTTCTTCACTTGACTATGGTTCAGAATTATGATTTTCGTCGCCATTAGCCCTCCTATTTCTTCAAAGTGCGATTTTAACTGTTTCATTTATCCATCAGTCAATCAGCAATTTGGATGGTGGATTTTGAGATGTGATTCTATTAAGGAGCCTTTGTGTCATGCGGAAATAATAAGAGAATGTGTTTCCGCATGATAAACCAACTGGGTCACTGAATCTATTCGAAGAATGCTTTAAGGCAGCGTTTCTCAAAAAAAAACTATGGTGTTCCCCCTTAGGGTGCGTAATAACCCTACATGGGGAGGCGAGCATATAGAAACATGGAAAACAAAAGTTAATTGTAAAAAGTTATTAATTTACTGAAAGGAAGCAAAAAGAAATAAATTCTGACCTAATAAATAAAATACACATTTAATCTGAAAGAATACAGTTATAAATACATCAGTACTGCACAGTATTTTTGATAATTAATTTAACAACATTAAGAACAAATTTAATAATTACCTGGCTCCCCATGGGCTTGTCATATATACAATTATATACAAAATCTGATACTTATTATGATAATTTGTACGGTTTATAATTCAAGTTAAATTGTAGATCTGGTGTCAAAAGTATATTATTACTGAATTCAATACACTGATATTGTATGAAGGAGGGTGCGATGAAAGTAAGTTATGGTTGAAAATTGGGTCGGAAATATTGAAAGTTTGAGAAGCACTACCATTAAGATGTCGCTATATATTATCATTCTATAATGGTTTGAGATGTGTAGTTCTTGGCCAATGTGATGTTCGTGCGATGTTATTACAAGTTAGCCAGTTACTTATATAAGATTTGTCGAAGTTTAAAAAGTAAAGAATTTTTAAGATGTTGGTTATAGTTTTAAATACAATTGGGATATATTTTATGGGACTAATAAAATAAAACTTTAAAATTCCAGTGAAGTTTAGTCAGAGTTTATTACTTGTGAACAATTTAATAATTATATTGATAATTTAAGTAAATATTTTGTTATAAATAATATAAAATATTGCACTATATAATATTGTATATCTGAAATGTATTACGAGTCTATATAAACGTTTAAAATCCAAAAAATGTTTTTGCACATCTAAGTTATTTCTGGTAATCTATTTAGTATTTACGATATTTGTCTTCCTAAATATATATTTCGGAGATTCGTAACATTTTGGATGTAAATTATTGTTTTATATTAGTATTAATTTTTTTATTGCCTTACAATTCGATCATCGATCATTATAATGTATTGTTTCCATATAATTTTAACAGTCGGTTCACATAGGTAATTTCTATGTTTGAGTTTGTTAGATATATAAAAGAACGCAAAATTTTATAATCTGTTAATAAAAAAATTTAGTTATGTATTTTCACAGTAGAGGTGCAAAAAAAAAAAAAAACCTTTATTTTTAAGTATTATGTAATTTTAAAATACTTTCCTTTTTTCTAGTTGAATTTTTTCATAAACAAATTTACAACTTTTAAATCCGAATCATTTTGAATAAAAGTGACAAAACATTTTTATCTGCGCAATTTTTCCTTAATATGTCAATTCTCCATCCTAATTTTTTTTATTTAGTTTTTAAATTACCTATCGTCTTTAAAACGTATTAAGTTATACTTGTCAATCCGGTTCTGCACGCCGGCAAAATGTTAACAATAATATTTTGGACAGTATCCAAGTAAATGCGGAAGTAGACAAATGCTATGAAATGAATTTTTACACTCGCTACATGAGGGACTCACCATATCCTTGATTGTTACGGCGACCCTACTACTATTTATTTTCTCAGGGTCCAGATCGGAAAGGGAAGCATACCGTTCTTAAATTAAACTGTCGCTCGTCATACTTTTTCACATGACAAGGGCAGCATGCCAGATGCTGACGATGCCATTTTCATAAGGTCACATTTGACGTTTGAGCACGTGCTTCTGTTATTGTTAACAAACATTCGAAGTTATTGAACAGCGCGATGATGATTGTCATGCAACCGTTGCATGAACTGCTTCAAGTTTTGGATTGCTTACAATCAATTTTTTGATTTAATGTGTATTGAGATTTCATAATTTTTAAAATGAATAATGCTGCACGTTGTCGAGATTGGAATACTCAATTTGTGTATATGTTTTAAATTAAGATTGAATTTTTGTTCGTTTTCAGAGTTCTGATATAAAAAGTAATTTTCACTTAGATCGCTTAAAAATGCCCCTTGTGATTTATTGATATTCATCATTAGAATATTGCTTACAGTTTATATGACCTTCAATCCACCTTGAGTAAAATTGATTTACTGAGCTTGGAATAAGAACATTAATTTCGATTCTTCTCATTAAAATTCATTTCATAATTACTATTTGTATTTAAAACACGTAAATTTTTTTAAATATTGTTACGTTGATCTGGGTTCGAGGATTTTATGCGAATCAGTCGCAAAGAACAAGACAGTTCTTTAGGAGTGACGGAAATTTATTGTCTAAAATCCAATCCTTGTGAAATACAGGATTTAGCAGCAAAATCCGCAGAATAAATATCAGAAGGTCTTCACACCTCCTACAGCGCTCAGACACGGCTATATGTAAAATATTATTCACAAGCACCGCTCGTCCTATTCAACAGCCGAGTTAATAGCTAGACGTCTCTTCGCGGTCAAAGCAAGACTACTAATCGCTAGTCAAAACAATACTAACTCGTTTCGGCGAGCATCTCTCTATTTATAGGCTTAGCGGATCCTTTGAGAAAGATCCTTTTGCGTCATAGATCGTGAATTTCGTGGATTTCTCCATTAATTTCTAGAAGAATCCATTGGGTTCCGAATTCTCCAAAAGTGGTCGCCAAAAATAATGTCAACTTCGCTCTAATGCCAAGATTTCGCCAAGTTCTCATTGAATCGCTATTATAACGTAAGGGACGGCGTTGCTTGCGAATATTACAATTTTAACATAAAATAAATATAATATAGAGAAGAATAAAATGCATTACACATCCAAATACAAATTATTTACACAAAACACGTAACAACATATTATTTATGTGAAAGGACACGTAGACTAAAGTTTTCCATAGCAAACACTCACACTCAATGGGCCTGTCAATTAGCAATGAAAATGTTTCAGTCATCTGTTGTCTTTTGTATGAATGAACTTGGAACTTCAGAATGTGGGGCTCTTTGTTTTGATTTTACATTCCATTTTCTCAAAGTTTTTATTATTTTTTTATTATTCAAAACGATTCTTAGATTGATTCGAATTTTGCTCGAAACCATAAGATTTTAAAATTGATTTATTCTCATTACATATTAAAATGTCACATATATATTTTGGATTATTTAAGTAATTTATTTCAAAATTTTAGTTTAATCAGTAATTGGAGTTCTTTTTACTTTCAGAAAACAAAGTTGCACTTGTATAAATAAATCCCTCTCCCATCTCTTTGTTAATCTATAAAATATAACGTAAATTTAATTACTTTAAAAACGAAAAAAAAAACGTACAATTGTTGTAAATTTTAGAGAGTTACAATGATATTAGAGGCATGTAAAAGATCCATAGAGTGTCTGTTTGGCTTCAGTGCTCTTGGCAAAATTAAATCCTTGTACAGGTTCTCATCGTCACAGCTCAGGTGCCTCCCTCTAGGGAGTAAATTGGGCGTCAAATTACCTGCGGCGATTGGTATCCGCCTATAGGGTACCGCGCTTAAAAGAGGTACCAGCTTCCGTGGAATGTACTAGATCTGCAATGGTGAAACCAATCTGCAGCCCATTAAAAATAAAAAAACACAGTAATATTAGAAAGAAGTAGCAGGGCAAAAAACAACGGCGACTTCGAAATGATGATTAAAAATCTGTTGTTGCATTAACAAAGACTTCTATTTAATTGAAGGCCACTTTCGTTGTAAAATGGCCACTTCCAAAATGTTAACCCATTTTTAAAACAAAGTTATTTGTAGATTAAGTTGTAAATCATTTAAGAAGAGAGATGGTTCTCATAGGAAGCGGAAGAGCAGCAACCTTGAAACTTGAGTTGCAATGTTTATGTGTAGAACAATTAGAAATCTCTCGATTTCTCTCTCTCAAAACCAGGGCACAACAATTGCCAGTAAAAGTACAAGGAAGAAAAACTGTTCCTTAAATCATTTATTTATTTTGTACAACGAGATAGAGTCACAATTACTCTAAATGTTTCTTCCTAACAGAACTTGGAGTATTTTTTATCAGTATTCCGAGCCGATATGCGAATATCAGTCAATACGGCGATGGCACAAATAATTGTTTATCAATCACTACCCTTGAAGTTGAGAAGAATGTAATACAGTTTTTCAGTTAATGTATTGAAAATATGATTGGGAAATTGTGTGAGATATTACTTAATACATACACAAAATGCCTACTGTACTAGAAGAAAATAGGTTGGGGTCCTAACGAGAATAGAGTATACTGTTTATGCTTTTAACTGCCCTACAATTACAGAGTTTAATTCGGTTTATCATGATCTTAGTGTTTTTTATTGCAAATTGTATGGCTTTAAAAGAATATTAATATTTATGAGAATGACATTGTAATTAAGTTTTATAATTTGCTTTTGTATGATTATTAAAAGCAATACTAAGTCAGAATAAGATATTATTTGTACAATTCATCAGAAAAAAATCTTCCAAATTAAGGTATTTTCTAACATTGATAAAGATGATAAATTTACAATTATCAGTCTTATTTTGTTTTGTACGTAGATAAATTTCACATGTCACGCGTTATTAGCATGATATTTAACTATAAAAACAAATTCTAATTTTAACACAAAATTTAGACCAAACAGTTTTTAATTATATTTTTCGATATTTTTATCAGACAGAGATCGTTTCAGAAAGAAAATATTGTGTTTTTCTTTTGATCTGCTTTTTTAAATATGGCATTTTTCATACGCTTGCACTAAACTAAATTTCGTAATTATTTTGATTTTCTCATATTTTTTGTAACACCACAGTTTTTAATTTTTGAAAATTTATTTCATTAATATATTTGAACTGAGCATTACCAGATGAAAATTAATAGTTTATTTGTTCCAAATAGCTGTTTATGTGAAATAATTGTGGAAAAAAAGGATTATTTAATTTCTTGTCGAAATCAATTTTATTTTCAATTAACTGCTTTATTTTTCCTGCACTTCTGTGTATTACGCAATTAAATAAATCTATAATATAAATCTTTGTGTATGAGGTAATTAATCCTTCTCTAAAACTGTTCATGCATTTGTAATTATAAATTCGGTTAGCATGGATAAGCTACTGATTTTGTTAATGTATTCCTATGCTTAACAATGATTGCAGTTCACTTTTATTTTCTTTGTGATTCTAGTTGAATTTAAGAACAGATTTATATATAAAAGATTTCTGGATAGATTGAGAAGAGTTGGGATATAAAATTCCGCTCACATTTTATTACATGTTTACGAAGAACTAATTAATTTAATATCCCTGAGATAAAATACATATCTGTGTAAAATGTTTTAGCTCATAAAAAATTTATTCAATTGAATTATTTTATTTTAGTAAGATGTAACATTAAATAATGGTGATAAAATGAAATTCGAACAGAATTTATAGTACAGTAAGACCCCGTTTAACGCTGGTTCGTTTAGCGCTGTTTCGGTTTAACGCTGGTTCGTTTAGCGCTGTTTCGGTTTAACGCTCTTTTATTTGAATTTCGGGAATCCCACAATTCAAATAAAAGAGCGTTAAACCGAAACAGCATTAAGCGGGGTCTTACTGTAATTATTAATTAGAAACACTCTCTCAAAAGTTTAGCGAGAGAATTCCGAATTCATAATTACTTAGTATTAGACTATAATTATTTCTAATTATTTTAGAGTCTAAACTGTTGCCAGTTCTGGAAATAAAACTGAAAAATAATATTAAGGCAAAAAATAATTTATTATAAAATTTAAATATTGTATTCAGTCTATGTTTATAAACATCTTATACAAAATGTTGTAAAAATCTATTGCTGTAAATATACGTCTAAAAATTTTTTAAAATTTGATATTTTTACTTGAAATTGTTATGACTTTAACAGGATACATCTTCGCCAATCGCTGCTAACTGGTGTGAAAGAGCCTTAATAACGTTATGGATCGCACCTTGAGCTTACATATATCTATATCTATACAAATAAATAAAATTGAAGTGTCTGTTTGTAATTTCAAATTAGCAGCTTTTTACTTAATGCACTAAAAGTATATACGGTACTCATAACAAAAAACCAATTTTAAAATTTTTTGTCTGTCTGTTGGTCGGTCTGTCTGTCTGTTTGTTCCGGCTAATCTCGGAAACAGCTGGTGCGATTTTAAAAATTCTTTCACTAATGGAAAGCTACATTAACGCGGAGTAACATAGGCTATATTTTATTCCCGTATTCTTACGGGAACGGAAACTATACGGGTGAACGTGAAACTGAATATCAAGATGAACGCCAAATTGAACGCCAAGCTGAGCTAATGAAGTCGTTGTTTTGGTTACTGGCGACCGATGCTCTTCATGAGACATAACAGTGTTACGCGCACATCATAATTCGCAGACACGTGCCATGATTTTTTTTTAATGATAGTTATCTCACTGTTCAGTTAAGTAGAGCATCGGCTGTTTCGGATGCACTTTTAAAAATAATAAATCAAGGCTTCATAAGCAAAAAGCAATGCAAGAAACAAAAAATTGATAAGTTTTACGGTTAGTTTTAATCCTTTCTTTTTTTATATTTACATTTTTAGTCACGTTTAAACAATAGTTATTATAATCCCAATCTATATCTATACAAATAAATAAAATTGAAGTGTCTGTTTGTAATTTCAAATTTGCAGCTTTTTACTTAATGCACTAAAAGTATATACGGTACTCATAACAAAAAACCAATTTTTAAAATCTTTGTCTGTCTGTCAGAATATAAACAGATATATTTATAAAACATCATGAAATACCCAGGGAAGCGGGAGGGTAACGGCTAGTAAATAAATAAAATTGAAGTGTCTGTTTGTAATTTCAAATTAGCAGCTTTTTACTTAATGCACTAAAAGTATATACGGTACTCATAACAAAAAACCAATTTTAAAATTTTTTGTCTGTCTGTCTGTCTGTTTGTTCCGGCTAATCTCGGAAACGGCTGGTGCGATTTTAAAAATTCTTTCAGTAACGGAAAGCTACATTAACGGGGAGTAACATAGGCTATATTTTATTCCCGTATTCTTACGGGAACGGAAACTATACGGGTGAACGTGAAACTGAATGCCAAGATGAACGCCAAATTCAACGCCAAGCTGAGCTAATGAAGTCGTTGTTTTGGTTACTGGCGACCGATGCTCTTCATGAGACTTAACACTGTTACGCGCACATAATACGCTGACACGTGCCATATTTTTTTTTTTTTTTATGATAGTTTTATCTCACTGTTCAGTTAAATAGAGCATCGGCTGTTTCCGATGCATTTTTAAAAATAATAAATCAAGGCTTCATAAGCAAAAAGCAATGCAAGAAACAAAAAATTGATAAGTTTTACGGTTAGTTGTAATCCTTTCTTTTTTTTTATTTACATTTTTTAGTCACATTTAAACAATAGTTATTATAATCCCAATCTATATAAATAAATAAAATTGAAGTGTCTGTTTATAATTTCAAATTAGCAGTTTGTTACTAAATGCATTTAAAGGTATATACGGTACTTATATCAAAAAATCACTTTTTAAAATTTTTGTCTGTCTGTCAGGGGGTTACTGGGGCGTACTGACAAAAAAATTCCTTCTTTCGAAATACAAGGATTATAATAATGAAATTTGGTTCACATTTTTCTTTTTTTGAATTGAAATCCGCCAAGAACGGTTATTTTGGAAAACGATTCTCAACAGGATTACGGGGGTATTGATAGTAAAAATTTCGTTTCCCCCCCGTTAGATTTGGCTTGCATGTTTATTTTACAGAGTAGAGATCCACCGAAAATTGGTTTTGCGGGAATCCACCTCATTGTAGTGTTACGAAAATGCAAACATCATTCTATACTTCAATTTCAGAGATTTTTAGAAATACAAATAAGACGAGTTCTGCCCCTTTTTTTTATCAAGAGGCGACAGTTACAGGTATAAGTATGTTTTTCAATACAATCGAACTCTTAATGATAGGACTTAGATATTAATAGTTGATATATATAACATCATGAAATACCCAGCGAAGCGGGTGGGTAACGGCTAGTAACTAAAATAAATACTTCAACTTAAATAGGAATAACAAAAATTTTCTAGTTACTTTTTTTTTTTTAAATTCTCTCTTTTTTTATTATTGTAATACGAATTTTGCAGTGATCTGTTAATATTACTGAAATGTTTTTGAACTGGTTGCATACATTTTTAATCTTCATGAACTTTTTCATAAGGTTTTTAAAATTTTTTAAAGTTTTTTAATGGTTTCTAAATGTTTTACTCCTTATAACTCTTTACGGATTTCTGAAAATATTTAAAGAACTTTTTCATGATTTCTCAATATTCGAATGATTTTTTTAAATGATTTTTGATATTTGAGTTGTACTTTAAAGGCTTCTAAATATTTAAAATGACTTTTTGATAATATCTGAGAGTATGTTAAAAGATCTCTCTCGGATGGAACTGAAATGTCTTCTGATTATTTTAAATTAGATTTTAGATTTATTGTATATATTTATATGAATGTTTTGCAATACATTTTCTGTATGATTTCTAAAATCGGAATTTAAAAACACTTTTCAGATGATTTTTACATTACACTTTTCGCAAACTGTGTAAAAACGCCGTGTTTTGTCTAGAAGGGTGTAAAAACTGTTGCCAAATCGTATTTTAACAGAATGCCGTCTCTCTGAAAACGTAAATGCCGACAACTTTTGCAAATCGGAAGTAACGGAAAGTGCTTTTGTTTGTCGGGGATTCGAAAACACGGAAATAGGAACGGAAGTGACGTTTCTGGTTTTACCGTAAATTCGATAAACCATGGAGTGAGTTGACTCCATTGGAACATCTCCAATGTCTGATTGATAACAATTGTCAAAACAGTCTTCTTGAAATCAATGTTTACAAATAGAGTGGATGCTTGGAACCGGTAAATGAGATAAATCTTAGATTATTTTCTTGAAGATACTATGATTTTTTAGCTGATAATCTTGTTTTGTATTTCGATAAATTGCATCAGATTGGTATTCAAGGAGTTAAGTATGTTTGTTTTGTTATGCAACATTTTTTAAAGGAGATGTACAGAGAGATGTTTTAGAATATGAACGTTTTACGGGGGCATTGAAAATCTACAAAAGTTAGCAGTTTTTCCAAAAGAAGTAACGGAAAGTGCTTTTGGTTGTCGGGGATTCGAAAACGCGAAAATAGGAACGGAAGTGACGTTTCTGTGTGGTTTTAATATTATTAATTAATATTATTAATGTTAATATTATGTCAAATGTTAATATTATTAATTAATATTTTCCCAAAAATTATTTTTGAAATATGTTTCTGTGAGAAATCGGTTCGAATCATATGCGCTTAATTTTGACTATCAGTTTCTTAATGAAAATATCAGAAATTGTTTTAATAAATTAAATAAATTTTTTATAATTGATTTTAATTTAGAATATATATATTCCTAAAAAGAGCAAGCTTAATCCTACATCATGGTTCTAAGTCGGTGACAGCTTTGGAAAACATAATAGTTTTCTGTTTTAGTCAATTGGTTTTTTAACATATATGCTGGGTTTTTTCCAGAAAATTTCGTCTTTCTTTGTTATGTAGGGTATTTCATTTGTTTCCATCATTCAATTTATCATCATATTATAAATTGTATAAATGCATAAAACATTAATATGTGTGTATATGAAATGTAGAATTTTTTAGAGCTTCTATATTATTATTCAGTATATTTTACAGAAATATTGAGTTATACATTTTGTCTTCGACTGTGTTTACATCCTTTTCCTGAAAAACATAAAATGAAGATTTTTAATTGGGTGAATTTTATTGGTTTTATTGTTTACTTATTAATAAATTAATAACGCTATTGTCATTTTTTATTAAATGTGTCCATCGCTTTAAACTAACTATGCATTGGGAAAATACATAGAGCAGCATAAGAATAGAATGTACTTCAAGTATATGTTTTTTTCTGATTACAGTATTGGAAATATATTAATTATAAATTAATCTTTTTAATTTTCTGTATTTACCCTTTTTTAAAAAATACATGTAAATTTTAAATCTAATGTTTCAATATTTTAGAAATGTGTCGTTTTTTGCATATAAATAGTAACATTGAAACTGAAATTAATCAGAGGAATTCGATTGTTATGAAAAAGTGAATTTATATATCCCAGAGAGAGTTACATTCTAACTTACAATTTATTGTCCCGCACTCTTGTTATGAATTTATCAACCAACATTTACGCGTTTATTAGCGTTTATTTGTTTTTGCTATAATTGCTATACAACTTATTGCCTTGTACTTGTCATTGCAACAATTGTCACGCATCTTATTGCCTTATACTACTTTTAGGCAAAAGTTGCCAGAAATGAATGACCCGGTTACAAAACTTTATAATTCCCAGATGAATAAACAGAAAATGATAATTAATATGTCATTGTAAAGATAAAATATGAAATTTTGAGTTTGTAACATTGTGTTTGTGTCAAATAGGTGACAGCAATGTTGTAATTGTGAACAGAAGTAGAAATGGCATTTTGTGTGCTCTCGTTTGCAAAAAGTCTGTCAGTAATCACGGTTCAGCGTAAATTTCGGAGAAAGAACCATAGAAATGCACTGACATCTGAGAGTATAAGAAGATGGTACAAATAGTTCTAGGAAACTGAATGCCTGTGTAAAGGCAAACGTCCAGGGCAACCAGGTTCGCAAAGATATTATACGGGTGACTAAAGGAAGTCACATTGAACATTTGTGAAAACAAATTTTACTTTACGTCAAGAAACGTTACGTACGAAAATAATTTAATATTTTTTTTCTTTACAATGATATTTTAATTATTTTCTGTTTATTCATCTGGGAATTATTAAATTTTGTAATCGGGCCATACATTTCTGATAACTCTGTATCTATGTAATTATATTCTGCTCTTATATATAAGTTATAGGGAGTAGGAAGCCATATAAGATAATCCATAGGAAACACGCCAAATTTTGGCTAACACTGGTTGTTATTATAATTGGTTGGAGGTATTTTATAAGTCGTAGCTTTTTCCGGTTGCTAATATAAACAGAAAGCACTATTTTCTAATATCATTATTTTTATTGCCATTTTCTTTTTGTTATAATGTTAATTAGACATTTTTATCATTTTGTTACAATGATAAAATTCTGAAATATGCCGATGAACGGATGAAAATCAATAAGACTTTTTTCAAAAGGAAATTTCATTATGATTGTTTTTTGATCAAACGATCACTCCAAATGGATACAAATAGGCAAGAATAGCTGCTGGAGGCATAGCTACCTAGGATGTTGTTTACAGAAGCTTTACATTTGATTTACTAGAAACGATTTACTAGCATCGGACTCCAGACCGGAAGGCCTGGATTCGATGCCACCAAATACCCTCCTAGTACTCACGGTGTGCGTGCTCGTTTAATCAATGGGTTCGAAAGTCTTGTGGGCGGTCGTTGCAGAAACTACTGGTGCAGGGGACTGGAGAATATTTCCCTCCCCTCCAGTTCTATTCCTAAATTGTGAAGGGGGAGATAGGTGGTATCGCCATCTATCGTTTAGAAGTCCAACCTGTCTCAGGCTCTGGCAACTTTCATTCCTTCCCTTCAGGAAGGACACAGCAACAACAACTAGAAACTTTAGATTTTGTTTGCTAGAAACTTTATATATCTTATTGTTGGGGTAATGAAGTTGTTTTTTTTATTCTGTGCTATCAATGGTGGTTAGATTTTAGGTCAAAAATATTTGCAGATTGATAATATCGCCATGTTGGCGATGGCTCGGAAAAGCAGTCGCCAAGAACTTGTAATAAGTGCTCTCCATTGTTATTTAACTGCTTTCTCGAAATGATGTTTAAAATTACTATTTGCTAATTTTAAAATGAAATTTCAGGAAGACAGTACTTGACATTTGATAGAATCATTAGAAAATAATAGAATTTTTCGTTGTAATGATAATTAAATTCCTTCTTATTACTTAACAAGATGTTTCTAAATGAATTTTAAGGAGCAAGAACGGTTTTGCAATAAATTTGTGTCCTTAAAGAAATTTTATATAATAAATAGAGCAAAATATATTTTATAAGGCCTAAGAATAATAAAATAATAAGTGTGTGTGTTGCTTATGGGCCACCTGATCGACAGTAACATCAGATAAAGGTGCACGAAATTCATCGCGGCTAAGGGCTAGAATTTTACGCCTGTCATTAGCCTAAGCTTTGAGCCCCATTTAGGTGACAGCATGATTTTGCTCGGTACAACACGACAGATGGCGACACCATCCGGACACACTGATTTAACGAGCACGTGCTCCGTGTGCACTCGGCAGGCATTTGGTGGCATTGGGCAACGAACCCAGGCCTTCCGGTCTGGAGACCGATGCTCTAACCACTAGGCTACCCACGGCCCAGAATAATAAGTTAAGAGTATAATTCTATAATTTTATTCCATTATCTTGAGTTGGATAATATTTTTAATTTTAATTGCTTTAAATTGAATGTATAAGTGAATAAAAGTAAAATTTTGCCTTTTTTGACTAAAAATTGGTCTTTTTCATTTAATCAAGATATTTCTAAACGTTAATATATGGTACACATGTTTTGACTTTTTTTACCATATAAGCATTTGAATTATGCTTGTAAAACAGTAATAATTTTTCATAATTTATTGTTGAAAGTGAAAGGAATATATTATAAATCATTAATCACTGACAAAAGTCATTCAGCAATAAGTAATGGTTTAGTTCGATGTGATAGCTTTTCTGTAGTAATAAATATTAACGAAATGCTACTTGGGTATTCTAAAATCTAGTACAGATTAAAATTATTATTCAAACCCGGAAATGTTCCACCACCAGTTTAGAAAATTGACATTTAAACGGGTGTGAAAAAAATCATGTTTAACTGATCAGAGGTGAGACAATAGTGAGCTTCAATTAAAAATGTACTTGCTTCATTGTGGATGACAGCTATCTATTGTTGTCTGAGAAAAAAAAATATTCGCTGTTTCTAAAGTTTCCAGTTCAAACCAGGCGTATATTTTGAATGAATACTCTTGGAAAGAATATTTTCTGAAATAATTAGTGAAATACATCAAATTTCTAAAGAATAAATTATTTTATCCATTTTGCTGTCTTTTTCCAAAATAACGCATTAAAATAATTTTTTAAATAAAAGAAATACTTATTAATCCTGTTTATTGAAACAAAAACATTTATTTTTTTGTAAAAGCTTTTAAATAAAGAAAATGAGTTTTTCAAAAAAGAAACTATAAATGTTACTATAATTTGAATTAGTTTTGTTTCAGAGAATAAACTGTTTTCACAATTTGTAAAACCGTTAAATAATTAGAAATAAATAATCTTGTTAGGGAAAAAAACTTCATTGATAGTGAAATTTGCAAAATAAGGCTTTACATAAAAAAAAAATTATGTTAACTGTTTGGTTACGAATTTTTGAAATATTTAAGAAATAGTTTTACAAATTAGTATAACGTGAAGCACTTAATTTTTTTATTATATTTGCATTAACTGATATTTCTTATACATACATGCATTATAAATAATTTCTCATTAAATTATATATTTAGTTTTTTGTATAGTAACACAACTTTATTAAAAACGTAAAACATATGAAAAAATGTTTTTTTTTTCAATTTAACACCTGATCCATGACTGAAGTCTTAAAAGTGTGGTTTTAGGTTTGTACATACATTATAAAAATTACAAATTCAGAGGAAAGCTATCAATATTCAATTCTGTCAAATTCATACAATTTATGATGTATAATCTATTTCACTAAATGAATTTTTCAATTAAATACTTATTAGTAATTTTCAATTTATGTGAATTCATTGGAAAATTGAAATCAGATACATTTTTTTAATAAATAAAATGGGCCTCATGTGTTTATAGGGTTGTTTTCATGCTTCATCTTCGGTCGTATTGTATGTTTATGCACTGTAGATTTAAAAAAATATTTTATTGTTTGATTTTGAATTTGAAATTTAGTAGGAGATATTTTTTTTTCGTGGATGACGACAGAGTAGTTTTCTTATATGTTCAGTTTCATTAATTCTGTCAATCACATTTGGAAAAAAAAGCAGGTAATGCTATTTATCTTTGAAACATCCTCCAGTACATTAAGGTAAACTAATGGTACGAAATACATAGACTAAATTATATCATTATTTATTAGAAATAATTTTATGCACTGTTTGTATTAAAAACAATAAAGATAAGACAATATGCCTCTTATGTGAGTATGCTAAATTTAAATATAGCTGTTTATTTATTTTTATACCCAAAGCATTATTGTTCACCATCTAAAATTTGAAGCATTCCTTCAGGGCTCTAGAAATTAGACTTTCAGCCAGGAAATTTATTTTCAATTAATAAGACTATGGAAAATCAATTTTTGTATGTAAATTTCATACAAACCGGGATCAGTTTGATTCACTTGATCACCCTTTAAATATACTGTGTGCAGTTGTGACTGATTTCCAGAATAGAGCTTCTATTATGTGTTAAATCTATAATATTGTGTTTTTGTTGTTAATGCCGCATTCAGTAAGGTAAAAGTGTACGATATAGGGACACAATCGAAAGTATTAAAGGCTGATTCTCCAACAGCTACACAATGATAGTAGGAAGTGCTTTTAATTTTAAGTAGAGATAAGAAAATGAATAAATATGCTGCTTAAAATATATATGTTTCAAAAAATGTACAAATTAAAAAACTATAATATTTTTATTTTCTTTTTTTCAGCAAATTGTAAAGATGAAAATCATATTTGGAGACCTGACTCGCCACCCGAGTCATTTGCCTCCGAGTCCGAGGTACAATCTGACTCTCCTGCCTTGACCATCGAGACAGAGGAGCCTAGCAGCACCACATCCAACAGTGCCGAAACCGTTTCCGAGCTGGCCAGTCCTACGTATGACTACAAAGACGAGGGCAGTCCGCTCGCTGACGAACTGCGAAGCAGACTGAAGCTCATACAGTCTTGTCAAACCAACGGATCCTGCATGACCAGCCCTGTGGACGATGTTAAAGAAGATTTCAGTGTATCTTCTTCTTTGTCCTCCGAGACCACAGTTTCTGACAGATCTGGAGAACTTCTGTCTCCACCAGAAACCCACCGTTTAGTGAGGAGCACATCCTTGAAGACGGGCAAAACACCCCCCGGAACACCCAGTCGGAAAAAAATCGTCCGATTTGCAGATGTCCTGGGTTTGGACTTGGAAGCCATTCGCCACTTCGTCAAAGACGATGACGCCCCCATAGTTCCTCTGTCTGCTTTCGCTGACCTGAAAGTCAAACCTTCCCCAAGCAATCCTTACTTATTGCCTTGGAGTAGCAGTGCTCCAGGCTTGACGCAAGCCGGATGCAAGTTCGTTACTCAGTTCGAACAACCCGGATCCGATCCCCACTTTCTGGATAAGGTTCGACAGCAAAAAGTGTGCTTAGAAAATGCTATCACCAATGATCTTCGCGTCACTGGCGTGGTTCGGGTGCTGAACTTGGGTTTTGAGAAGTTGGTCCAAGTGCGGTACACGACCACCGAATGGGCAGCGCATACAGACCTCACCGCAGACTATGTGCCATCATCTTGCGATGGCTTTTCGGACAAATTTAGCTTTAATCTTCATCTTCCTCACTTATGTCCTGGTCAAAGACTAGTTTTTGCATTAAGATACGTGGCTAATGGCCAGGAGTTCTGGGACAATAACAACAGCGAAAACTATGTGTTAAAGTGTCAAGCCAAAAGTTCCGATCAGGATTCAACATCCACAGGAGTCAACGGTCCTAGATGGTTGCACCATTTCATGTGATGTCTCCCACTGGCTGCCTTTCTCCATTAGACGTAGATATAAAAAAGAAACTTCAATGGTGCTTTTTCAAGGGTTGTGCTGCCTTTAGTGAAGGAAAACTGTAGATCCCACTTTTTCGTTCTCAGCCTATCGTAACAAGTTTCTATTTATCAGCTGTACTTTTTTTTATACATCTGTGATAGTGGTTCCTTGTTCCAGTCCTTTGCATCTTCTCTTGACAAACGAGTAAGTTCGGTTTTTCACTTTATTAATTGCTTTTTATTGGTGCAGAATTTCTGATATTGTAACTAGTTAAACTCATACTAAGATTTGCATTTTTAACCTTTATCTTTTTATACAAATTAATCAGTTGCCGGTAACCCAAACCAAAATTATCCCTTATACCAGGGGTGGGCAGACTTTTCCAGGGTGCGGACTACTTCTAATTTTTTCAAGGAGTTGCGGTCCACCCAGTGTCAGTGGCGCACACAAGGGTGGGGGAGGAGTCCACGGGTCCAAATCCCCCCTCATAACCCTTTATTTTTTTCCGATTCATTATAGTCCCATGTATATAGTATGTAAAATGTAATTAAGTATATGATATTGGTATTTTTTTATTTATTAACGATAATTATTTTTCAGTAATTTAATTTTTGCTGTTTTTTGCTCCCGACAATTAACAAAATCAAAACAATATGTTTGGCTGAGTGTTGGGGCATGATACGAGAATGGTAGATCTTCAACCCTCGACCCCCTTCCTTTAAAAATTCTTGCGTACGCTGCTGCCCAATGTCATAGGTGTGGTGAGGTGTGAGAAAAAGGTTATTATTATAGCTTAATATTAAGTACGGAATATGTATTTACCTACAGAACTAAAATAAAAAAACAACACTTTTAAAACCGCGTTTAAAGCAAAACACAAGATACAAACTTAATAATAATAGCCCCAAATATAATTATATCAACTGGTACATTTATTTTGAAACAATTCAAAATACACTAAAAAAATAAAACATTTTTTATCTAAAGTTAGTTTTTGTTGTTATAGTCAGTAGAAGGCTTAGTATGCGTACTGTCAGCCAAACTTGAATTTTCCGTATATAATTACTAACTGGTAAAATTTTTAGGCGGTCACCCGAAAATGTCTTGGCGGTCCACCGGTCGATCGCGATCGACGTAATGCTCACCCCGGCCTTATACATTGCTAAATTCGGGATTATATAAATGAATGCGTATAAGTAATTATTAAATCATGATTAGAGTCATAATTAAATATAAAACTTCAATGCGTCTTGAGTCGCTTGTCATTTTAAAATGAACAATTTTTAAGCTGTAATTTTTATTTGAATTATTGATAGCAAAAGTTTAAATTTAATTTTTAGCTGTTTTTTAATTTGTTAGTGCTATATTTTGCCAGAAACTTGGAAGTGTAAAAGTATGGTATCATTTGTAAAATAATAAGCGTAAGTGCAAACAAATTTATTTGCTATATATTTTTTCAAAAAAAATATCTATGCATTATGTGCCTTTCGAAAAAAAGTTTAAAAATTTTTTTAAAAATAAAACTTGGTTGTATATGAATTTAATTTGGGGGAATGATTATATACTCTTTGGAATTTTATTAATATTAGGAAAAAGTAATCTGAACTTCATCTATGAAAGTTTTTCTTAAAGATATTTAATGAGATAAGGATGAACAAATTTCAGAAAAGTTAGGTATCAAGTGATATTTTCAAAAGTTTAGTTTCTAATGTTACCTTACCCTGGTTTATAAAATATAGATTCTGTAATTTTCAGTAAGTCTGAGGAAAGGTTTTTGCAAAGAGTACTTTTTTGATTCAGTATTTCATCAAATTGTATGAAATTCTAGTCAGTTATAGATTATTTAAGAAGAAATGAGGTCCCCTCCCTAAAAAACAAAACTTTTATTTAATATTTTTCAAAAAATTATGATCCCGTTTAGGCGTGTATTTCGAGTTTTTGTTGTTGTTGAAAATGTAGTGTTCATGATTTTTTTGCTAACCATTTTTAGAGTGAAACTTTCAAGTTTGTTTTATATCCTAGATAAGTGTCTCTCTTGCTAGATTTCTTTTTTTATCTAATCACCTGAGTATCATTTGCGCTCACTCTTTCCGGTCACAAAATTTTTGTGCTTTTTAGAAAATTTGATAACATTGCACTTAAAGCCCATCAGCTTGAAACTGGTATTCGAGATTAAGAGAGAGATAAGTTTCCTGAAACCGTACATTATTTCATTTAATATCGACTTTTTCGTGAAAAATTATTAAAAAATAAATAAAAGTCTATAAAGGTTAATTTCTTTACATTTTTGCTTGATGAAATCACGGGAGAACTTTTTTTGAAAATTTTAGACAAAGTAGATAATCAACTATTAGAAACAAGTTTATTACGGACTATTTTGAAACCCTTTATAGCTTTATTGGTAAACTTTAGATATAGCAATCGGAGTATTCCGAAAGAGAAAAATATACTATATCAAACCTCATGAAATATAAGGTACGTGTTAAATAAGGTACTTTAAGGAACGTGTTAAATAAGGTAAGGTGAAATATAAGGTACGTTAAATCTAAGAGTCCTCACGTTGACCTAGTGGGGAAATTCGATGGGATGCTGATTCAGATGTTGTTCTCGTCATTTGACCGTGATTTACAATTAATAGGTCTGTTTCCAAAAACTCTCGTTTTACTTCTTAGCGCAACGTTAATAAACAATCTATATGTATGGTAATTACTATCTTTGTTAAACAGGATGAGATACATTACAGGGGTGACCGAGTCATACGCCTCCCACCTATATATATATATACAGCGAATTTTCTTTAGATCCCTGAGGTGATATTTCTTGAATCAACTAGTGTTTTTCACAACTTGGTCAAATGAGCGATTGTGCGTTAGAGTTAAAACCAACCAACTTTTCATGCTATTCCTTGCGTATTTCTGGAGTCGTATTGATTTAAAACCACCCAAGATAACACAACTAATACAGGGTCCGGCATATTAACCTCCCCTGTTTCAAAAGGCAGTTACAAACGAACAAAACAAGATACAGAGAAAAGTCTTTTATTGGTGAACAACAAATACGATGCCATTTTACATTAATTGGTTTTAAAATGTCTACTAAATGGCCGTCCTACAATGGTGACACATTGACGAAGTTTTTCCCGAAAGTTGTCCATAACTCATGTAATTTCCGGTGAAATAGCAGCCACTGTCTGGGTGATTGCCTCCTTCAGTGCTTGCAGGGTTGTAGAACGATGTTTGTACACTTGAGGGTTTTCTACTGCCCAGTAGAGAAAATTTTGTCTGACAAGTGGAAGTGGGCCTCATCAGATGAAATCAAAACAGCGCCGGGGGAATATTCTGAAGAGCTTTGGGGAAAGACCTCGTCAATGTATCACCATTGGAAGACGCCATTTATCGAACATAATTTTTAAAACCAACTAATGTAAAAGGGCATCGTATTGTTTTATTTGTTTGTCACTGCCTTTTGAAACAGGGGAGGTTAATATGCCGGAGCCTGTATTAATACGAATTTCTTAAGAGTTTAGCTGTATTAAACTGTCATTATTTTGAATTATTTGAGTGTTCTCATAATTTCTCAATGTGATACAAAACGAAAAATTCAAAGCACATTAAAAAAGGAACTATGCAGAGTGCTTTTTTAATTGTGAATATTTTAATCCAAAATAGAAGACCAAAATGTAGTAGACTTGATAAAAACAAAAATAATGGGCAATATATGATTTTATTTTTACAAATTGTCGAAGCCATTTTCGTCTTCCATAACTCTTATTCAAGACACTGATTTTTGCCAAACCGAAATATAATAAGCTGACATTTAATCTTGCATTAATACAAAAATCTATATATCACCATTAAGGTAAGAGACTATCTAATTGACATAATGCTGAAATGAATCTAGATTAAATGTAGTCTGTCACGGATCACATTTAATATTTCTTAGCATTTTCTTTTTTTCCTGATATTGATCTATCCTGAATAAAGATTCTTCAATACATTTTTTTTTTGCTCTTTGAGCTGTTAGAAATTAATACTATTCTTTTTTTAATAAAAATTATAATTTTTTTATATGTAAATATATACTTACTTGATATTGAATAAAATAAAATGCTACATATATTAATCGAAGACATTCGAAATCATTCTATTAAGTGATATTTATCTTCTATAACATTTTACAAAATAAATTAATTCTATACAGAATATTATCTCAGAAATAAAAATCTATACAGATTATCGTCTGAGCATTTTAATGAATAGATATCATTAAGAATTTTGAAGATGTAAAATTTCAAAATTCATTATAAAATCGATTAATTTACGTATATTACGCTTTAAATTTTATTTGTGTTAAAATGAAGTGTAACATTTAAAAATTTATAGGTGGTTTAATTAAATGATCATTCCTTCGATTGCCTTTCACCAGATGGTATAGAAACTCTTGAAAGAGATTTATTACACTTATAATTGATTTTATGTGTACTGATTATAATTATATACTTCGAATATGCTATAACTGTATTCGCACAATATTGCTTAAAGCTGTTTTATTCTAAACAGACACATATGAGTATTGAAAAAATTTTGATGCTTAAAATGTGTCAGATAAATGTACAATATATTTGATATGGCTTATTTTTAGACTATCTTTCGAGGTTAAGAACTAATTTATACTAAATATATTTTCCCTGTGTTGCTCAGAGCATGATAAAGAAATGTCTTTTTTTACAGGTAATTTTTTTTTTTGCCCACTGATAGGATACAGCAAGAAGCTTTTGATTATGCATTAAAATTAAGTATATTAATTATTTGATGAGGTTTGAGATCCAATCTTTATAATCTTAACTATATCATGAATCTATTTAATATTCAGAATCTTTGGAAATGTTACATTCCACTTAAAGTAATTTTTCCAAATAAAAGGAATTTCCTTTCAAGAAGAAAGAAAAAATTGAAATAATCTTCTTTGACTCTACTAAGTAGAATAATTTGTTTTATGATTGATGCTTAAATTTATATAATTGTTTACGAAAAAAACAGCATGCTTTTCTGCTTCAGTAATTTTAAATAATAATCACATATATTTATTCATATTTATACAAAAAATCCTTTATATTGTACTAAATTACTACAAGTTCCTCTTAAAATAAAACAGTACGCAAAAAAAAATAGCAAAATAGTACATGGCGAGGTAGTAATATAACCCCATTAATATATTAAACTAATTCTTAGGCCTAGGGATGAGATTGGAGAATGTGCAGTAATGTTTTCAAAAGGAATGAGGAAAACATGCTCTGATCACTCTTTCGTTTATTGACTACAATACTGAGCTCCTAATTTTTAAAAAGACATTTATATGTATATATAGGTTCAATACATTCCTGAAACAAAAACTGCAGCGCCAAGACGGAAACGTGTGAAGGAAACTTACTGACGGATAAAAGCGCTCTTTTTTTAATTCAAAAGCCCTTAGTTTGATCAAATCCACGAAATTCCTAGTATGTTCTAAAATATCATATGGTACCTTTGTAAATCAATTGGTTAGATCCGGTGGAGGAGAAATGCAATATTACTTCAGCTCACTACAAAAATTGGACGACGGGTACTTTTTGAGAACTAAAGTTAATATTTCCGATAAGCGGATATTAAAAGGAAGTAAAAATAACACGGTGTCTTAATAGGTCTAGGACCAGTTAAAGAAAAAACATCTGAAGAGAACTGGAGAATAAATTCATTATTTTCATCTTGAAATTGATTAGAGAAAAATAGCATTCACGCGCGGAATTTTCGTTAGGTTCCAGCTGAATCTTTTCATAGAAAAGTGGATCATGGTCTGGAAATAACATAGGGGAACAAAACTGTATGTGTTCCTACACCACCGGAAGTATTTCTCGACATTTTCACGTTTTGTACTTCACCATGAGTTAAAGGTGATATTGCAAAAACAACATCCTGCCTTCAAAAATATTTTACCTGGTTTTTCTGAGCTATTTGAATTTTCTCAAAAACGAATAAATAGTGGGGGTGAAAAAAATTCGCCTAAATAAACTCGGCGACTTGAGATACAAGGGAGGGGGAGGTTTTAGATTTTATTTAGTAAGTCAGCTATTCCCAGTGTGTAACGAAATAGCTGTAAATTAAATTTGATGTAGCTAATGCATGTGCACATCGAAATTTTTTTTTTGTGTTACTTTTATGAACATATGCGTCTAACTTTTTATTTCTGTTTTACCTGGGTGTTAAACTGGAAGTAAATTTTATTATCCATCAAAGAGTACGAAATTTTCACATCTCAAAAAATTGCGTAAATAAATTGTCAAAGAATCAGTAATTTGATCTTAATTGACAATAGTAGTTTTATTCACATAAACGTTGATGTAAAAGCAATGCGTTTTATATTAATTTGCGCCTAATTATAATATTCGCGAATTGATTTTTAAAATTACAGATGACAGTTTCATATTTCCAAAATTTCTGCAAAGTAATTGATAATTCATAACCAGCAAATTTACGAATTGTTTCTTAACCTCTTTGAAGTTTACTTTTTGTTAATCTGGAATAGTATTCCATCACGTTTTCCTAATTTCAAGTGCTAGTTAAATAAAGTTTTATGCAAAGAAATTCGTTTTTAATATTAAGATCCTAAAAATAAAAAAAAATGAATTTAATATTAACTAATAGCTCAAATACAGTGAATTAATATAGAACGTATTGAGCATTACACGTGATAATTATTGGTTATACGAACCATAGAATGGCGACTGTTTTTCTAAGTTGTCGCCAACACGAATATTGGCGATATTATCATACTACGTTAGCTTTTCTTGGTTAAAATGCCTCTGACGTTGACATCATGACACAGAAGTCAGTTCATCGGCCCAATAAAAAATAAAATGTAACATTTCTGTAAACAGAATCCTGGATCCTGAGAATAATTTTGTTGTACGAAAAGCAACAATACGTTGTTTACCAACCCTACATTTCATCTTCAGCACCACTTCTTGCCTATTTTCATCCGCCTAGTCTATGTCCGTCTATTGGTATATTGGTCGAAAAAGCTGTAGTGATAAAAAAATTTTAGGTTAAAAAAAACTATTGTTTTTCTTTGTTTATCGGCAAAATTTCAGATTTTCAATATTGTCACAAAATGTCACAAATTTAATTGTATAACCGAAATAAAATGGCAGCAAAACTGACAACATTCGAAAAAAGTAACTCTCTCTGTTTTTAATATCATCAATCGCTATAAACTAGAAAATGGCGTGGTTTTTTAAGTCTGTTTTAATGTTCGTCTTCATAGTTTTTATAACCATAGTACCCAATATTCTACTGAAGTTTTAACTTAGAATACTTGCTTTTCAAAATCAAATTTTCTTTCTTTGCAATGAAATAAAACATTTTTAAAGATACAATGGTTGTAAGGATTTTAAAACAAAAAATAGCTCCAAGTTTGGTCTTTGCAACAAGTTCCTTTGATGTAGCAATCTTAGTACACACATATTTTGCTTTCTTTCCTTAGTCTCAATTCGTCTAAGAATCTTTTCAGAAAGAGCCAAGAAGTTTTTAGTTTTTGCAACCTTCAGTCGTTTTAAATTGGTCTCTTTAGAAGAAGTTCACAGAGCTTGCTAAAGTTTATTTTGAAAGCTTCATTTTGTAGTAATTTGTACTTCAGATTGATTACAAATAACTTCATGACAACTATGATTTTTTAGAGGTTTTTTTATGGAATTTTATTTTTTTCCATTTTTTCTTTTTGTTTCAAATTTTTCGAATTGAATTTGTTTCTTAATTTCATTTTTTCCCCTACATCATATTAAACTACCGAAATTAAGTATTTGTACACGCGCATTTATATACTATGTAAATTTTACATTCAAATAAATAACGGTAATGAAATTTAATATGCTCTATACACTTGTTTCTCTCATATTTGTTAAGACGAAAAAATTTTAGTTCCGAATTTTTTTACTTGATTTAATCATTTATTCATTAATGATCTAAAATTTTAGGAAATTATGTGCTCCAGATGGTAACGTATTATTTCAATATAATATTCGTATCCTTAATATGAATAATATGAATATACCAAACGTTATAATCGTATTATTTAGAAATTAATGTCAATTTTATCTACACTCTAATTGTGTTTTAAGCCTATGGTAGGGAATTTTAAAATACGTTGAAAACTATAAAGTAAAACATAATTTTAAAAAGTTTTATATAAGAAAAATTCCTTCTGTTTTCAATGTGCTAAGATCAGAAAATAATTTTAGTAATAAAAACCTAAAATTCAAAACAAAAATCGCAAAGAAACGTAGTTATAAGCAAGTTACTTAGATTGAATGTGAATTTTAATTTGAAAATGAAGGTTTTCAAATTTTCCTTACAGGGTATTCATTATGACCAGAATACGTCATCGCGCGCGTAGTATTTTCAGCACCTTCATACTTTTATGGTTTTAGTTTCAACTGCTAGATTCTTAATAAATTTTTTAAATACGTATATTAAGTGTACCTCCACCCTCAAATAAACCTTATAAATGTACTTTTTGAACCCTCTCTTTTATCTAATGATATATTTTGTTTCATCGGAAAGTTTTTGAAAAGGAATTTTAAATAAAATTAGCTATATACAGATCTAGGGGAAAAAGATACAAAAACTCATAATTTTTCTTTTCTGAAACATTATAATAACGGACAAGGAACTTAGTTAATTTTTTATTTATTCTGCACCCTATTCGATTCCAAGTAAACAAACACCGCGGGAAGTAAGTTTTGTGGAAATCGATAAGCTTATCAAACTAATGCTGTCTTTTGTTTAGTCCTTTTATGAATTATTTAGAAGCTGGAAGTAATTATTTCATTCCTGGGGGGACTTACAGGACTTGTATCCAGTCTTTGCTGCTATCATTTCCATCCAATTTTCGATTTATCGGCTACTCGGTTATTCCATGATTAGGCTTAGAAGTTGCAGCCAACCATTGAATATATTGGATAACAATTCGTGTATTTTATGTTATATCCATAACATGCAAATATGATTATTGCACAATGTTAATTAAGACCCCACAGTGCGTGTGTGTGAGGTGGAGGAATATTTTTTTACGTATTAGTTCCATAACAGCATTTTTTTTGGTCAAAAACTAACTGCATGGCATGCATAGATTATTGAACAAAGATGGCAACTTATTTGATAACATTCTGAGAACAATGGGCTAAATTCATGACGATCACGTGGTTAGTACAATCACGTGTTCACCATTGAATTCAAAACTTACATTAGACTAGAACTTTATCTTCTAATGGTAAAATTTAAATAAAATTTCTGATTTGATAATTGGATAAAGATGTTCAAATATTAAAATTCTTCAAAAAGTTTTTAAAAATTAAAAAAAAAAACTTTTATTACCTATGTACTTTTAAATTAAGTGCATTTTTTTTATCTATGTGCAATACTATTGATTACAAATGTGTACTTTTTGACGGAAAGCTTTTTCAAAAAGAAAAGTTGGCAACAACGAAGCGCATGCACTGAATGGCTGAAAACACGGGATCGTATTTATCATGTGATTATGACGTCACATAAATTTTTGAGCTGATTATCTGGAAATGCGTGCTTGTAGTTATGTGACTACGATGTCACATGAACTTAGCCCATTGTTAAATATTTTTGGCACGAACAAACATTTCTTGAGATTCGTCATGGTCGCCAATGACATGGAGTTAATTTGTAAGTATTCTCTAGGTTAAATACGTCCCGTTACTTTATCCTGGAGTTGATATAATTTTATACAGGAGAAAACAAGTTTGAAACTATCTATAGCTTCGAATATTTAAGCTCTAAAATAAACACATTAAGCGATATAACGCGAGATGTTTGCCACAAAGTCAAAACTTTGATTAGAACCGCTCTCACAAACGCTGTTTACATGGGCAGTTACTGAGAAAGGTAAACAGATTATTGCTATATTTAAAAGAATTTTAAGAATATTTGGTGGAGATAAATGTGCGATAATTATCGAAGAGGTACCATAACATGAAAATTTTTAAAAACTATTAAAGCCAGATATTAAATGTAATGTAATGAGTAGGACGCTTAATAAGATTGGCTGACAATGTACTCTTCTAAAAATATTTTTTCTTTAGTTTAACCATTTGATCATCGAGGTTTGAGGTTTATTTCTGGTGTCATAGAACAATGTTAAATACGAATAAGTTCCTCATCTAAAATACTTATTCTTTTTTCGGCCAGCATAGGATTTACAATCCAGAGTAATCTTTTCTTTGTCTCTGGTATCTCAGGGGTAACGTATTCCTGGGATATCAGCGATCTTTTTCAGTTTTCAAGCCTTCTTTTTCATTTTGCACTCAACCTCTTGTGTTCTTGCTTTTACCGAATTCAATCTAAAACAGAGATATATATTCTATCTTAAGATAAGAAGCTAATATATAATTCCACTATTAAACCTATTAATCTTAACTCAAATGAGACGAGTAGTCATGACTGTTTGTCAGGTCGTGGATTCGAGATTTCCATTGAAGACCCGCCATGTGGAGAGGTGGCAGCATGTTAAATCTGTAGATGCTCTAAGTCCTATGTTCACCTGGTGTGAAGAGAGGTGATAGTTCATACCAGGTTCTTCTGTGGTGAGTTGACTGAGGCGCAAAATTACTAGGTTTGTCGCCAATAGCCCTCAGTTGCTGCAAAATACTACGTTAATAAGCAATAAATTTATCAAGAGCATTATGCTAATTAGAACGATAACACACCATCTCAGATATCTATATTGTGGTTTAGTATTGCAAGAATCCCTTAAGTGAATTCTTATGCCTTAATGTGCCCAAAACTAAGAGTTTGGTACTTGCATACTATCGCAACTACGCCAACTTTAAAGGTAACTCCCCAAATTAGCAATCTCGATTTCGCACGTCTCGTAGGCAGTGAATTGGCAACCATATGCTTCCTTTCATATTTCTCCGCTTGCAGCCATTCTAAGCCTAACCGTTCGTTGATACGGAAAGCTCGAATACTAAAATGAAAATTTGGGATTTATCGATTTGTTAAATAATAAAATTATTAATAATACAATAATTTATTATTATTTTATACATAATAATAATATAATAAAATTAATTATAATAAAATAAACAAATTAAAAAATAATTATTCTTTTCTTTTATTGATTATTATTTATTTATAAATATTATTTTCCACATAGTATTTTTCGACTACGTGCTCCATATTCCCGTCAGCGTATTCCGTTTAATTCGCGTGGTTTTATTCAGTATACTAACATGGTTGTGATAGTACGTAAGTACTAAGAAGAGGGTGAAAAAAAAATAGTTCTGATGAAACTTTAAAATCCTTTCCACCAGCTTTAATAACATTTTTTCAAACTTTTTCCTAGTGAGCGAACGAATTTAATAAAATTCTCTATCATTTTACACGGTTTTGGCTGAGTCAACAAAACATTCAGATTCTGACATTTAAGACCATTGATGTATATTCCAGCAAAATTCTTATCACTAGAATTTTTTGAACCAC
Organism: Trichonephila clavata; assembly: GCA_019973975.1. Lineage (NCBI taxonomy): Eukaryota > Metazoa > Arthropoda > Arachnida > Araneae > Nephilidae > Trichonephila > Trichonephila clavata. Next base: position 14,505 of record BMAO01016490.1, on the reverse strand, counting down.
ATTTTGATTGTCTAGGAATTCGAGATATTGTAATAAAAAATATAAAACCGCAACTGCGTATCAGTTTTTTTTAACTAGGTTCTTACCCTTTCATAAAAAGATAGTGAGATAATATCTTGACAGCACGAACGTGCAAAATGTTTCGCATTTTTTTCGGTCACAAAAAATTATCTTTATACCCTTGACTTTCCTGTAAAAGATTTCTCCTTGACTTACAACTAGTGAGTTTATTTCACATTTTTAGCGCGTTTTTCACGTAGTGGAACAAAAGTGCTATTAGGAATCAAATTTCGTCTTCGTGCCTTTTTCTCAGCCAATAAGCAACCAATTGACCTCGGGTTTTCGGCATTTGGTTGCATTTGTGCCCTAGATGAGCCGAATCATATTTAAATTTCCCCATAGTTTTCCCGAATTTTCCTACATATTTTCCTGAATTTCGCTAGTTTAAAATACAACATGTGAAAAACTCGCTAAAATTACTTGGCCATGCCAATGATTGATATCTTGTTTTTTTTTATCTCAGTACAAGGAAAAGCTACTTTATTCACAATTTTTTCTGCTTTTTAAATGAAGAATTGATATTGCCTTAAAAATATTCATTGTATCTGCTCTTTAATTCAAAATGCATGATTTCATGTGCTCTGATTATAATATATTCTAGTATATTAAATTCTTTATATTGACTTTAATGACATGCAAAAAATGAAAATCTTCCTTTTATGAATCTTATTTTATTTTATTGCGTGAAAGAACTAAGCTAATTGAATCCAATTCAGGATATATTATTTAGCAGTTTTAATAATGGGAGTGCCAAAAGTTCCTTAAAAATTAATTAAAAAGTTGGAAATGATGATAAAAAAGTGCGGTTTGCAAGAAAATTCTCACAAGGTAGTCGGATTTTTTTAGCAGCTCAAAATTTTTTGGTTATACCTGCATTAAATCAAAGAGGTATGTTATGTATAATAAGTTTCATACAAATTAGCGCACCTCCATACTAATGCTAATCCAGTGACACGATTCCTGTTATCTGCCTCTGGCTAGGACAGGTGGCCCCGGTAACTTAGTGGTCAATGTACGGACTTGTGGCTGGCATGTCATGAGTTCTAGCCTCGTACTGCTAAAGACCCACCGTGCAGAGGTGGACGATGCACGTTAAATTTGTCTAGGTTCAAACAAACTCCCGTCGATGTGGTGTGTAAGTTACGAGAGGGGGTACCAGCTCAGGTGTAGTCTTTGTCACTTGACCGTGGTTCAAAATTACGCGGTCCATCATCAATAGCCTTTGGGTAGCTGAATAGTGCGACGTTAATGTTCACTCCCTCACTGGTGAGGACAGAGTTAATGGTCAACGCTTGAAAAAGCACATGGCCACCTTAGTTATGTCGAATAATATTTTAGAAGGTATGTTGATCTGTTGTTATTGGAAAAATAAATTAAATAGTTGCGTATTTTTGTCCTGTACATTGTGTTTCAAATTGTTAGCATTCTTTATCAGTGATATTTTTAACTAAAAATGTTTTTTTGCCACTAAAAAAATCCGACTTTCTTGTGATCAGAAAGCCGCACTTTGTTATCCTCATTTCTTCCTTTTTCTTAAAAATGAATTTAAAAATTTAAACAAGCTTTGGGTGTACCTTGTATTTGGCAGCAAACAAAATAATCTTTTTTTTCAGATTGTATTTATCTCGAGGAATATTTTGATTGACTGTGTGTGTTGCCATTCAAAATTTCAATGCATAATGTTTCAATATTTAAATCACATTTGCAATAATAATACATTCGAATCAGGGAAGAATAGAAAAAATTAAACTTTTTTTATACAGATATTTTATTTTTTCATATGCCTTTTTGTTTAATTAGTATCTGTATTTACTGAAATAGAATGTGCAACTTTTCAAATTTACCCTGAAGTATTTCCTACTTTTGGCATATTTCAAAATGAATTTTCTTCTATTTAATATAGCAAGACCATTACTCAAAGGTTGAGATAAAAATGAGTCTCGAATTACAATTCATTTAAATTAAAAAATTTAATGCCAACTTTTATGACATCCACATAATTTGAGTATGGATCGAAATTGAAGTTTGCTGTCAATAGCCTTTGTTTTGGTTCCAGACTGTTCTTAACTAAAAGTAAAACCTTTAATGTAAATTATTTTTTAAAATCACGAATTTTATTTTATAAAGGATATTTTCTAGTAGAAATGGGATTAGGTTTTAAATTTATTTATACAATTAACTATGACAATTTTTCTTTCGTCCACGCAGTTTGTGTACTATTTGTTTCGTGATGTCACGGTTACAAATAAAACTAAAAATTATTTTTTCAAAACGGTTTGCAATTGAATTACTCTCTAACAATTTTTATTTTATATATTAATACTCAAATACGCGCGTATTGGAACTTGATAGTTTTCTAAATAAAAAGAATGCTTGTACTTCGTGCCTTTGCATCATTAACCTGAATCTTTTATAAATTTATAACTCAAAACTTGACGTGATTGAGTGATTGTGATGTGTTCTATAGTGATTATAAAGTCACGGTATCGTGTAGATAGTGCATACTAATTTTACGGTTGCAGTTTTATTTTTACCTTGAGAAGAGTAATAGACGGATCAAAAAAGTTAATTGATATAAAGATATTGTTTCACATGTTTAATAACATTTTTAAGGTGTCTCAGTTAAAAGACGTAGCAACAATATGCTTTTAGATTGTACACAAATGGATTGCAGAGGTCTCTTAAAATTTAGATTGTGGGTATTGAGAAGGCTTTAACATTGGATACGTTCATAGTGTTTTGACTTTGGCTAGGAAATAAGTGTTTTAAATAAAATATTCAGTTATTCAGTTGGAAAAAATTAATTTTTATAGCTGAATGATTTAATAACAGATAAATTTATCTGAAATTTTTTTTCATATGATAAAAATAAATGTTTGTTCAAAAATAAGGTTGTACATGTATAATTTGTTAAACGTTCGAAATCATTACAACAATAGCTAAAAATAAGAGCTGTATTCTATATCGTGTCGCTTCCCGTTCGCTGTGATTCAGGGTCATGATAGCCTGGTGGTAAGGTCACGAACTTCGTGAATGGCGGGTCATGAATTCGAGTTCTGATTCCATTAAATATATCGTATAGACTAATATGGGGAAGGGGGGGGGGTAATTTGCGGTAAAAAAATTAGGTCTTAATATCTTTTATCAAAACAGCTTCTTAAAAAAATCTGTTCTGACGAAATGGTTTCTTAGCAGGGTAGGTAAGGATGTCGAGTTAAATATCCTCAGCTGTCTGATTAAAAATTTGAATTATTATGATGTTTTATTGCGATGTTAATACAAGTTAAGTATTTAATCATGAATTCGAGCCCCTGTTCCATTCTTATCTTCCGTAGAGGTAAGAAGTGGGAAGAAGGGAATAACGGGGGTAAAGTAAGCATTGGCGCATCTGAAAGTGCTGTTCTCCTTTTTATAGTGTTGTATTTCATAAAAATGGGTGATCGTTTGCTTTGTATGTCTGGCAACCTTTTCTTATTTTTAATTCCTTTCCTTTTGATTTAATAATTCTTTCATCTTTCAGTTACGCTCAGGTTAAATCATAGATATTTAATTTGCAACATTTGACACGTGATTCTCAATGTTCAATAGTTAAACAACTTTTTTTGTAGATTCAGAATAGTTTTCATTTGAGAAAAGCTTTATTCACATAGAATACATTGCATGTATTCTGTGGACAGCGGAATACATGCAGTTTTACTCAAACAATTAAATCTCTCCAGCAATAATCCAACATCCAAATTCCAAAAATTCATATTAGCTTTAGATTTATCGTTAGAGATATCTTCCAGATTCTACAATAATTTAAATTGGCTTGCCATAATTTTGGTGATGTTATTTCACACAGTAAACTCTATTTCAATATTATCAACTTCCTTCCACTCAAGAATTAACAAATTTGTAGCGTGGTGCCAAGGGCTAGTGAGAATTGTATCGCTTGCCATAGGTTGCCGACACTTGTTGTAGATGTTAGTGTAAATTGTCTTCGTGAAAAGCATGAATAAATGTGTTTTTATAGGAAAGATCCTTTATATATTTCATCCAGTATCAATAACTCGGTACCATATCATTTTAAGCGTTGAACTCATCAATAGAGTGTAATTCGTAATCGCGAGGTTCATTTCCGTTAACTAGTTCAATTATAGAGAAAAGAGAGAGAGAGAGAGAGATGATTCAAAATACATGATACATTTTCATGCATCTCTAACTGTTGTACAACGTTATAAATCTGAGTAGTAACGGTGATAATTGTATGGATAATTTATATACATATATTAATAATTTAAGTAATACCGTTAGTTATTTTTATAAGTAGCACTTAAAACGATAATAATTTTACAGAACTTTCATTTTTTTTACTGAAAACTAAATAATTTTCGTGCACCGCAAGAATCATACCGGGTTTACAGAAGTATGTAAAACAAATAAAACAAAGGAGAAATCTCGAAGCAAAAGTTAAAAAAAAAGAAACCAATGAAATTACAAAATCAAATAAATGAAGTTATAAAATAATGCGATTGCAGTTCCACAGGAAAAAAAAGATGCCAGTTGAATTTCAGAGCATTAAGTTCGACATTCGGGATCTCTTTACTTTCTTTTTGAACAATAAAGCTTAAAAAGCTAAACACTTTGCTCACCACCTATATTACAGTCTAAAAGTTTGGAAGGGCATATATGAAATCTGTTGAGGTACACCTTAAAATTACTATATGGAAAGAAAAACTTAAAACCTGAGAAAAAAATAATTATACGGCAGTCTCTGTAAGACGGCAGAAAAAAAAAAACTTCTTTGTCAGTAAAAAGTGAGTTGGTTCAGTGTACAGGTTGTTCCAGAGAGTAATAAAATTTTCTGTTTTTTCTTATAAAAGTACTTTTAGGAATATTAACTGAAAAATTTATACCGCGCTTAGTTGAGGACAGCCATTCAATTAAAAAAAAAACCAGTATGTATTAGAACAAAAGTTAAAGACACGATAATATCCATGGCTATAAGAAAATTTATGTTTTTTTGAATTCGACATTTTTGCAAGACCAAATATTTCTTAGTTTCGAAGGAAGAAAAGGAACTCGAATAAATCAGATATTTATAAATGCCTTTATTCTGCAAGATTAAGTTAAAGACAGTAAAGTTAATGCTTAAAAGTTCGGGAATATAAAAGCTTCATATTCATTGCGAATTCTAAATTGGTGATCAATTTTAATACCCTTATGAAAAACAACATATGCAAAAGTAACGAGATTTTTAATTTTGCTTCCATCGATAAAACAGAAGAATAATCTTCGACCTTATTGTAGTAGCTGAGTGTGTGGATGGCGCATTGTGCTCTGAAGATATAGGAGATCTCTAAAAGACACATTATTTAATCAAAGCTTGGCATATAAAAATGTATCCGGGTTTATCTTTGAAAGATATATTCTGAGGACAAGGAATTAATTTGACAATTTTTCATTTGAACTGTTTTTCAGCTTAAAACAAATTTAATGACATTCTTCATTTAAATCTATAAGACCAATTAATGTTAGCATTAAGCGCATAATCTGAAATTGTCTAGCTTTAAAAAAAAAACAATTAGTCTTTGAAGGACTGCATCTATAACTCAGGGGTCATCAACCTTTTATCTCTGGCGTCCCCAACCAATCTACCAGTATGATTCAGCATGGCACACAGTAAGACATTTTTGAAACAATTCGATTCTCAAGATAATGCATACAGAGTTAGAGAATAGAGGTCAATAATATACGCAGGGTTTCAGTTTTATTATATATTAGTTTTGCATCCTTTAAAGATATTTCTTAACATAAAAATAAAAAAAAAAACAGCATAAAATATAATTATTTCTTCAACAAAAATACAAAAGTAAAAATTGTACATATTTTATGTATTTTTAAACATATTTATTAAAATAAGAAATAGACAACATGACATGTATTTCCCTTCGTTATAGTTAAAAAAAAATTTAATGCGGACCTAGTGCTTGCCCCGATCTACTTTTATGTCACAAAATCAGGGGTATAATTTGTGACTTTTTTCAATCTAACGCAATTCTAGACGTTCAGCTGTTGAAAATTTTTTTGTGAACTCGAAATATTTTTAATATGAGTTAAAAATTATTCCCACAGAGAGAGAAATATTGAACCAAAAGCGGAAAGAAGAGTCCATGTAATTTTCTCCCTTCAAACAATTAAATCTCTCCAGAAATGATATTCCCTAATTTACAAAATAGCTGTAAATTTATTTTTAGAATTATCCTTAGATTTTTTCTTAATTCCGTAAAAGTCCCTAATTCTGAAGATTTGTCAAATAAGGTCTATTACAAACTTATCATCTTCCATCCACTCGAAAATAGACAAATTTGTAGAATAGTGCAAAGTGCCACTGAGAATTGTACTACATGACACATGTGGCACACGTGCCATAGGTTACCGCCCCCTGATATAACTTCATAGTAAAAAAATATTGAGTTCACAGATCCGACTGTCAATTATACGGAACCATGAAGAAAATTAAATTCTTTTGGTTGATTACTCTGCACTAACGCCGTACTGCAAAACAACGCAGAGGCTATTGGCGACATATCTCATAATTTTTAAACTCGGTCAAGTGACAGGGACGAAACCTGAACTGGCATCCACATCTCTTTAGTGACACCAGTACTTGAGATCACAATCGCCATGTAGAATTCTAATAGAATTCAAAAATCCTTTTTGAAAATGACAAGACTTGTGTGTAGAAATCTGATGCGAAAATTCAAGTCTCATCTTACCATAATTGACCTTGAATCAAAACTAAAAGCTTAGGTGTACTTCTAATAGTTCGATATTGATCAAAGTGAGACACCCATTAGAATAGGAATCATATACAAAGATAATTTTCTCTTTTTTTAAAAATGAGGAGAGGGAGAGTTTTTTAAAATGGTAATGAAACTTGTTGCGAATAGCCAAAATATTTGTAGCTAATGCCTGTCTGGAAAAAATTATTCTACTGGTTTTCTTTCAATAAGCGAGTTAATTGCTGATGCAATTATGATGTCTACTGAAAACTGATATGATCTTAAAGATAATGGCTTACATTTAAAGCTTCTTTTTTTCTTCTAAAGTTAAAAGAATTATGAGCCTATCATAAACTACATTATTATTCCACTTCTTTGAATTGGTTGAGTTGAAACTCTCTGTGACATTTAATAATGTCTGTAACAGTAAAACTTTTTTTTTGAAAAAAGTTTAACTGAAAAAATATTTTATAAGATCTATTAATTGTTCGATGCAAAAAAATAATTCAATATGAGTTTTCAAATATTGCCTTGCTATTTGTCATTACTAACGTCTGAATCATAATTTTGAAAATTAATAAGGGAATGGAAAATTAAACTTACGAGAAACACTTTAGAAGATATTTGAAAAATAATTTTAAAATGTAATGCACCCCTAACAAGTAAATGAAACATATTTTATTCACTTATTTTTATTAATTAAACATGATAGTTCATCCACGTTAAAATATATGGAGAAATAATTAATGATGTATTTTCTAGTCTTCAATATCCATACATCTATTTTTAATCGTGACATTTGATTGCTTTAAACCAGTTATTTTCAAACTGTGTTTCATGGAACCCTGGTGTTCCTGCAAGCAATACCAGGGACTCCATGAGTCAAAATAAAAAAATCGGGAAGAAAATTATAAATATGCAAGTAAAATGGATTCAGATTCTCTATAGAGTTTGTATGACCACACAAGTAACTAAAGTAGTGTTCAACGCGAGAAAGACTGCTTTAGATATTCGTTCTTCTTAGATTTTACTTTAGATAATATTTTTAGATACATTCTTCTAAAACTGTGTGGAATGGGGTTCCCCGAAAACACCTTATAGTTATAATAATTCTGTAGTTCGAAACAGTTTGAAGAGACCACTGCTCTTAACAGACAATGTATCAAATAAACTTGTGAGTTTTTGACAATTTTATCATGTTCATAAACAAAAAGAGAGATTCAGCTTATATATATATATATTCTGTTGTCTTTATTTTGTTAACATTTTTAAAAAATTCTATATTTTTTTCTTTTTAAACTGTCTTTTTTTTTGTTAACATTTTTTGAAAAAATTTCTATAATCTTTTTTTTTAAAGTTACATTAATGTGGCAACAGTAGTAAAAGTCTGACGATAAAAATATCTTGCTGTAATTACCTGTTAATAAAAATATTTACCCCCAAACTGAATTCGTTTTGATTCTTTTATACTTTTCAAGATTCTTGATAAATTTACGAGATTTATTAATTAATTTTACATGATGAAATCTGGTTTCAAATATGGCAAAGCGAATGACATTTTACGGAACAATTTCGTCGAACACCATAACCGGCAGACGAATTCAATCAGCTGATCATCCAATTTGTCACCAAATATTTGTATTTTCAATCAAAGTAAAAGCATAAATTCATTTTCCCCCCTCTGGACAGTCTACTTAACTAGGTCGTGACGTCACTCCAATTAGTTTCAGACTCACTGATGGTTATTCGGATTTCTGACAAAGTTTTTATTACTTGGGAAATGATAGGAAATGCATTTGAGTCTAGTGAATTCATTAGATTCTTTTTACGAGTTTAATCATAAATCTGAGAATACACATCTAAAATCATACGACTCTGTTCAACAAATCTCAGGACGACGAACTGAGTTTATCTCTTATTCATAACCTTGAAGGTCATAGAAAGGTCGAATGCTGTCTGGAAATTGTTAGCATAAAAAAAGATTTTCTTGACAGAAGAAAACATTACAGTTATTTTATATGTTGGAATCCAATTTCGATAACTTAAAAAAAAAAGATTTTTTTTTGTTTTGGCTTTCATTTATTTTATTTTAATAAATATATTCGGTGTTAATTTTTGCAAAAAGCTCTATTTCAAATCACTACTGGTTCTTGAAGATTCTTTACTAGTAATAGAGGACTCTTAACAATATATATATATATATATATATAATGGATAGATGTTCGCTGCAAGAATAATTTTAAAACATCTTAGATGTGTTGAAAGTTAATTACTTTTCTGGTTGATTTTACAACAAATGTAGACAAGTTTCTAAATATTTTTAAACAAATATCGTTCCTTCTCATCTAGAGGGAATACAGTATCCCGGAAAGAACCCCGGATTATTTATTGATCGGAAAGTCGTGAGTTTCCAATTTAATTCCAGAAAACCATCGCACAGAATAATTGATGCTACTACTCGTAAAATATAAATGGCATGGAAGTTTTCATGTGGTTGGGAGGTAAATTTGGAGGGTAGTAGTTACCATCTCGGATATTGTCCTCTCTTGCGCGGTTTAAAATTACGTGGTACGTACGTCTGCATAAATTCATTATACTGTCCTCAGCATTCATGATCTAATATTGAAAGTGAATATCTAGAGTCTTTTCTGTAAGACTTACGAATAATGGAAAAATTAATAGTAGTGTTAATTTGAGCAATCTCAAAATGACATAAACCTATCTTCTAAGTAAGTTATGTGATAACAAATTTAGGTAGCTTAAAGGGATCTTGAAGAAAATAATATTTTGGTGATATTTAAAGTATAATATATCTTAAAAATTCATTCTTAAAATAATTTTTTTTTATTAATAAACAAATTTTTTTTAAGTATACATTTCTTACAATTTTGCAGAATATGGCGATACATTTTTGATAGTTCTTTTTTAAGCAACACTTTGTCAAAGGGTAAAATTAAGAGCAAATTTCTTGTAAAATTGCATAAGGGATAGAGGAAGAGAAAAATTTATTTGTAGTTTTTTCTAACTATGTACCATAAGTTTTTAGTTATTTTTTAACAGGTTAGATTAAGATATATTAATTTTTGTCAATTCGAAACTTTTTTGAATATAAGTATGAAACAAAGTACATATAATAAATATTGTGTGATCTTTTTTATTTACCTGAAAAATAAGAATGTCACACAAGCAACCAATAAAGGCAGGCAGTTTTTATGGCAAAGATGTTTCATTTGAAAGATCGATGTGAAAGAGATTTTCAAGCTTTAAAACTCGTCAGAAATTCGAAAAATCATGTTCTTAGCCTGGTTAGACTGGAGAGAAATCTTGTATTATGAGTTTCTTCCAAATAACCAAAATGAATAATTGGGAAACAAATTAAAAATAGTGATTAAACAAAATAGTAAATAGCAGATATTTCAATCATGTCAATATTCAACTTCGTATATCTTTAAATGTAAGATAAAATTTGCTAGAGTTTGGTCGAGATGTGAAGATGACGGATGGGATCGGATAAGTCTTTATACTACCATATTCTTATTAAATTGACTCCCTATGAAACTCTCTTTATGTTTATTTTAAGGTTGAAAAAGTGCTTTTTAGGTGTTTGATGTTTGAGCCATTAAGAAAAAAGGAATATAATTATTGTGGAAGAAGGACTAACACATAAAGCTAGAGAGTTTTTTGAGTTGTTTTTATAGAATTTACTTTATCTAACCTTTAAAAATATTTTCAATGCGTTTTTTGAAAAATGAAATTTTTACGATAATTTGTACACGAAACGGGATATCTCCAAAACAATCCAAACAAATTCGATGAAATTTGTAACATATTTGTTAATGGACCCTTCAGAGTGTAACAAACTGCAGGTTTTAAGACACTTACATTTCATCACATTTTACAACCATTTTTTTAGCTTAGAACATGCAGTAATTTTGATGAAAAATCATTATCATCAAATTTAAATGATAATAAAATATTTATTTCTTAAAATCTTTTTTATCCTGCGGTTTGTGACACTTCTGACGGATCAAGAAATATATTAATGTTCAATTTATTTTTGTTTATGGCGCTTTTCTTAACTTTAAGAATTTTGCTAAAATTTTATAAAAATATTTTTTTTTTCAAAAACAAAGGGTGATACATGATATTTATTTAATAATTCTGACTTTTTAAGCCTATTTATGATCTTTAAAAAATAAATTTATTCTGAAATTCAATTTTTAAAAAATTGGTCTCCGAACCTAGTCGGATACCTTAAGCAAAGAACCAAAAAAATTAATTTTAACTATACTATTCATTTAGACACAAAAAAATAGCATTTAGTTTTTAACACGTATTTTTTAGCTTCACCTGTATGTAACAGAATCTTTGAACTCGAATTTTACCCACTTTAAGAAGTCAGATTAATTTGAAATTTTGCACACTTTATCAAGGACCGATGACAATACAATAATTTAATAATTTTGTTCCATTGTCCTGATTAGGATCATCAGGACTAACGATTTCTCATTTCCAGATTTGCGATAAAAAGATTAAGTTACGACCCTAAAGCGAAAACACTCATGGTTAATACAAATATAAAAAACAAAAAAGGGGTCTTCATGTGTAAAAAAAAGGGGAGGATGCTTCTCAGCAAATTCTTTTAAAAAAATAAACAATTGCTTAGTTTTAACTGAAAATGGAAATAAAAAACACTGGATTGTGCAAAAGAATAATTTGTTTTAATTGCTTGTGAAACCCAGACACACAAAGTCTGCTTATCTAAATTCTCTTGTCGGATCTGTGGAATGAAATATTATTCATTGCTTCATTTTACCAAAGCAGCTGAGAATTAGTTCAGAGGTCACCGAATTAAATAATTTCTCACAAACTCTTCAATGCAAAACGTGTACTTTTATGTCTAATGCTGATGCAAGTTTCAGAGAGAATATTGAGGTCTTTTTAGTGAAAAATATCATTGACTTTAGACTTTCTTCCGCATGAAACTTTTCGAACTTCCAGATTTCCTTCAGTTGGCTGATCCTACATTTTGCAAACCAGGCCGTATCGACGCACTGATAGGATGCCAATGGGTGTTTCAGATTCTAAAAATTGACGCATTTAAGATTAATTCATCAATGAATGAATGATAGTTTAAAAAATTAAAAAGCACACTTTTATTGTAGATCGAACTAAAAAATAAAAAATTATAGCTTAAAAAAACTATAATACACGTTTTTATAGTGAATCGAACTAAAAAGTTGTCGTGGATTATACCCTTCCCTCAGATTATAATCTCCCCGTCTACCGTTAAATGTTTCTGGACGTGTAGGCGGATTAGAGAATTTAAGAGACATAGTTGCAAATCACTATATTTATTGATGCTTATTAATCACAGAAGGCTATAATCACACGATTCAAATTTAAGAGAAATAAAACACAGTGGAGTATGAGAAGGAGTTACTACTAGCGGAACTACGGAATCGCGACGGAATCCGCGAAAGATCAAACACGTACAATTACAGCTAAAACACGTACACGTATTCACAATATTCTAAATCACTAACCTTATCCTTTTAACGTCGGCTGTTCCGTCGTGGTGATGAATTCCTTACAGGCTGGATAGGATAATAGATAAGGAATCTTTTCCATTTTCAATCTACTGTTCTCCGGCGTAGCTCGTCACGTAACTGCTATCTAATACTGTCAACAACTGCGTGTTGATCTACCGATGTTTTTAATTCATTTGATTTCACTCTCCTAACTCTTCACTTTACTTTTTTTGTTAACTCGCGAAACCCGAACTTATATAATATATCTTATTTGCATAAATCACGGTTTGGCTCCCGGTGGAGATTGGTTGAAATAAATAAAACTTTAAAGATATATTGAGGAGGTTAGTGAAAACCGTATAGATCCGTTACAAAGTTAAAAAAAAATTCTTAATATAAGAATAAAATGATTAACGAGAAAATTAATGTCATTATGGTAAGAGCGTGAGGTGCTTTGTGTACTACATTTTTACACAAACTCTGCATTTTGGAATAGAACTAATAAGAGAGAAATTATAACAATATTGATATCGAGCACCCCACGCTTTTACAGCAATGGCGTTAATTTTCTCGTTAATCATTTTATTCTTATGTTAAGGGTTATTTTTAACTTTTTAATTTGATGAACTACAAAAGCGTGTTTTTCAATTTTTTAAACTGTAATTTATTACTTAAAGCTTTGAGAAATGGAAGAATGGTATTCTCAAGTTGTGACCGAAAATATGGCTGTAAAATAAAATAGCACATAATTCAATAAATATGCATAGAAATTTTTTTTATATGCTTCCTTTGAATTTTTGTTAAAAAATGGGCATGAATTTTTCGAATAAGTAATAACGTAGTCGGTACAGCTAATGTGTAGTGAAAAATTCTTATTTGTCTTCGTTATATGATCAAGAGATGCCCAGTGGCCGAATGGCAGCGTACCACGCTTCCCCACCACAGGTACGGGGTTCTGTCCTCTAGCTGGGCAAGTTCGGCTCAACCTTTTATCCTTTCAGTGGGTCGATAAATGAGTACCACGCTTGCTTGGGGAGTAAACACTGGAGGTTTCGCTTCAGACTGACCGCCTGATTGGGTTATCTGCTCATGCACCTCAGCGCCCAATGGTCACGTATACTGAGATGGGCACAGTAAGCTTTGGCCCTCATGGACTGTTGAGCTACTGAGTTTAGGTTATATGACCAAGTGTTAGAAAATGAAGCTTTTTTGATAACTGTCTTAAGGATACATGCTCATAATCTTTTTCAATCTTATAGCGAAATAACTCTGTAATACTTTGAACACTGAAAATTATCTTTTATAGAAAGAAGATATAAAAATATATTTTTAGTTAAAAATATCTTAAAGAAATGTAAATTTAAATGAAATTCTATTTTGTCTGTCGCTATTAGTGTTGATGCCAAAACAGATAGATTTCTCTCCCAAAATTTGCTGTTGTGTCATTTTATTAATTAATTCAGCAACTTATCCCGAGAAAGAATATTGTTGAAAACACTTATATTTTTCATTTAAGAAATTTATGTAATATTGATACCTCGATTAAAGGATTGATAATTGAAAATTAAAATTATAAACTATTAATTATTGAGAATTCGAATATATTCACGGGGAATCTCATTTGGCTTAAAAAAATGTTCGAATAAGGCTTTATAAAAAGTTTCTAGTTTTTATTTGTTTTGAAGTGGCGCGCTTATCAGGTAGGATAGAACCAGGTACCTTTGGATCCGAAGCCGAGTAACTTATCCACTACACCAAAATGATCACCTTCGTGCAGAGGTAGTTACAGGCTTATATAGATGGTACTGATACAGTTTCAAAACAATAGTGCAAAAGATCCCTTATTCACAAGGGTCAATTTTGGCAGTTCAGCCAAAATTGGCCCTTACACTAATAAAACCTTACATACGCCTATTTACATTCGCTTCTTTATGACATGGTGTTTCAGAACAAGTAAATTCTTTGTAACAATTGCATATTTCGTAATAAGAATAGAAAACGTTAATATTTGTGTTACATAAAAGAATGGTTTGCATGGCAAAGACATTAAATATTACGCTGGAAACTAAGTTTTGCTTAGAATATCAACTCCCATTGAAGAAAGAATTCGTTTTCAGATGCATTATTTTTTTATTTCGAAGGAAAAC